>VXAX01000975.1:888487-1058355 GCA_013399835.1 Leptocoma aspasia | reverse complement strand
TATAAATAATCAATATTATTTATACATAGTAATGATAAACAGACCTCAAACTATGTTACTTTTTAAAGGACCAAAGGATGCCTTTTTGCAAGTATTCCACCACACTATGTACTAGGAAGGCTGGATGTGATTTGCCCTCTTCCTCCTACAGAAAGGTTCCACATCTAAAGGAAACCCCAGACATCTCATTGATCCCATGAAAGACCCCAAGATGAGATATGAGCAACCACACACAGCCTTTCCATCTAAATCAAAAGTTCCCCTCAGTAACCCTTTCTCTAATTGCAAAAAAATTGAGCACTGAACATCAACCCAGCCCTTCCTGAGGGGGTGGAGCTCTGATTCTTTTTGAACCACCTAGAGCTTACCTTTGCCAAGTATTTCCTGGATTTGCTCTCGTTCTGGTGGCGACAGGCGTGCAGGTAGCAGGTGATGGCAGACACGCCCAGGTGGAGCTGCCTCTCCTTCACAAAGATGTTCTCCAGGTAATCCCCCCACATGGCCCACGCCTTCACCAGCACGTCGTGCATTTGCACAGCTGCAGAAAAAGCTTTGTTTGCTTCTTCAGACCTGCGTGGTGACGAGTAAGAATATGAGTTTTATATGATTTAGTAACTGTTTGCTAGTCTAAGTCAGATTTCTGGTAGGGCAAGCAATTAGTTTCTTAATAATCAGTGATATTTTTGTATTAAGTTCTCTAGTAAGGCCCCTTACAACTGTTTTGTCCTTTCTTTCCCTGAAGTTCAGTACCTACAAAAGTAAATGCTGCATAATGAGAACAGTTTCATAAGTGTTAAAAATCTCCACATACTCCCTTAAAAAAAGAAAAAAAATTTCCAGTGCAGTGCAGTAGAAACCCAAGCAGTGAAACTGGGAGAAAGAAAGCGAATGATAACACAAGGGGAGTGAAAGCAAAATCATTTAAACATGCTGCTCCACTGGGCAAAAAAAGGAGCAAAGCAACATTGAGTAGATGTTATTTAAGTTATCTTTTAGAGGAGTGCATCTTACTTAACTCCTTTTCCAGAGAAGTCATGAAAAATTTTACAATCAACATTTTCTGGAAAACAGTCAGTTCCTCACCCCCACAGCTGTAAAAAGTTTCTTTTTTCAACAGGAAAAGTGAAGGAATTTGAAGGTTAATCACACACTTCTGGGTAACCAAGAGATTATTTGTTTGTTACTTCTGAGGTTTTCTCCATGTTTCCTCAAGCGTCACAAGTCCAAAATTCGGCATGATTCATACCAATAGAGATACAGACCTTGAATCTATGTTACTTCTTAGGCATAAAAATAAAGGATGAGAAAACTCACATAAGCATTAACCAAAATGAAGAAACTTAAACTATTTCAAGACTCCTTATTAACAGAAAGAGCTTCACTTCTCCCTTGCAGAAGAAGCATTGAAATAAACCATATGAAAGTAACATGATGCTTGTTTGACTTATTTTTTTTAATTACCTGTAATGTATTTTTAATATAACAATATCAGCTTGGGGGATTATAATACTAAATTAAAATGGCCAGCTACGGAGGCATAACTCTAAAAAGGAAAACAGCTTTGTCTGTCATGTGTTAGTTTTTGTGCTACATTAATGTCCTTGCTTTCAGAAGCTTCCTGCACCCTGGGTGAAGGTTTGAAGTGAACCAGCCCAGCAGCAGCCTGATGGATGACTTTGTATCACTACTGCTCCTTTATAAAAAAGGGACTTCTCTGTCCGTTTTCCTCTCTCTCTCACTCTACAATCCATCACTCTTGACACCTGAGGTGATTTTTTTAGAATGGTTTCTACCACCTTGCCCAGCCAATGGGCAGCACAGGGGGATGCAGGAGCAGAGGTGACCTTTAACTTCAGTTTCGTTGACACACAGGTAATCAATCAGCAGTCCCATTTTCAGGTTCAACACTGCCACTGGTCCTAACGGAAACCTTCCTAAATTCCTGACCTCACCTGCAGTGCTAAAAAATGCTTGTGTGTTTTTTGGTAAGATTAAGAAACTGTAAGTACATCAGAACCACGTTTTTAAGCAGAAACCTTTATCCATTTTATCCTGAAGGAACAGACACAATTCTCTGCAAGAATTTTAAAAAATATAACAATACGGGGGAGGTACACTTTCTTCTCTTTACACCTCAACTACAATTAAGCCTGTGACCATATAAAAGCCCACTGTACTTTCCGTTAAAGTAATTGCATTTTGCCTATTTAAAATTCTCTCTTGTACCCACAGAGGAAGATATTCATCATTTCCTGACTTGAATTGCTAGGTGAGGTTGCAGTGTACAGCTTGAGACTTGATGGATTTCATTCCATACGTGGCCACAATGCAGTGGTAAAGGAATTATTCCACCCATATGTAACAAATAGCAAAATTGCCATTAAATCCCATGCCCACTAACAGCTCTTGAAATCTGAAGGGGTCTTTTTGGCATCACCAAACAAAATTTGACTGATGAGATATTTATTTATTGAATTAAAGAGAGATCTTGCTCAGAATAGTAAAATACCTGTCTGTGCAAAGCAAAACCATTACTACTTCTGTCCTACAAGGCTTCAATATAGGACCAATCATTGCATCTCCAAACTGCAAAGGAACTCTCACAGGTACTTACAGATATTTTTACTTTCTTACACAGCAGCGAGAAATTTTAGGCTGGTACAAAGATATGGAACAGCTTTTCTGCTCAAATACTGTGTTGAATACTTCAGCTGCATTTTTTTCAGATGTGTGCTAGTGCCTCTTGCACTCAGCATACTCACTTGTTAATCTGTGCCAAGAACATTCCCTTTAATGCATAAAACTCTGCAGTCATCTCCTTGGTGAAGTACTTCAGATTGGTTGATTCAATAACTTCAAGACCCTGTTAAATAAGCCTTAGTGAGAAAAGTCTTTTAAAAGGGAAGGCTTTGTTAAATGAAAGTGCCATAAAACAACAGCCAAAATACTCTCTTGAAATTTAAATACTATGACTTTCTAGTATTTCATTTTCATTTTAAAAAATACAGACTGGCCATTACAAACCAAATACTACAGACAACATTTAGCAGGTTATTTTTCCACCTTGTTTATGTTATAATTATACTTATGTTATATTACAAGGTTCATTCGCTGGTCAACCACATGCCAGTGGGTTTTGCCTTAAATCACATTTTTTCCTTTACAACACATACAATTTTACTTCAGTTTGACAGCATCCACCACTCATGAGTCAGACACTCAGAACTGTAGTTAGTCTTGCAGCAGTATTGTTTTTTCCCATTACAAATAATGCCATTTTCAAAGTCCTTCCATATATCCACCATGTAAGATTTCAAAAAAACTACTCTCCTTGACTTCTGGGTCAGCTAATTTTTAATATATTCACAGTATCCAGTTCACAGAGGACATTAATTGCTTTGGACTGACAGCATGACTCAAAACAACACTCCCTGCAGGGTACAACATGGCCAAGGCAATTCAGCCCCTGTTCTGGATACAGGCAGCTTGTTTAGATCAATGCAGCTGATGGCCCCTGTAATCACACTGATGCCTCAGGTTTTAGCTTTTATATTTTTCATATTCTGTGCTGCTTTAGTGTGTGGGTCTGGGCTTCATATTAGGGGATGGTAAGCTCTCTTCACAGAGTAGGCAGACAAAACAGTTCCCCCTCTAGCTGGGGACCCAAGGACAAATTATCCAAATCTCAGGCCCAAGAGCATGAACAACGTGGACTGAAGAGAGAAAACAAGAAGGATGGGACTTCACAGAATCACAAGATTGGAAGAGACCTTCAAGATCATCGAGCTCAACCCAGCCCTAACACTTCAACTAAACTATGGCACCCAGTGCCACATCCAGTCTTTTTTTAAACACATCCAGGGCTGGTGACTCCACCACCTCCCCGGGCAGGCTATTCCAGCCCTTGATCACTCTTTCTGGGAAAAACTTTTTCCTAATATCTAACCTAAATTTCCCTTGACTCGGCTTGAGACTTCATGGGCTAAAGCTGTAATTGGACAATTAGCTCCAATATGCTAATGAACTAAAGCTTATAAAAGTGTGAGACCCCATGACTGGTCGTCCATTTTGTGACCATTTTGGTTCATCTTGGGTTTAGCCCTGGCTGGGCTCTTGTGCTGCCCAAGGTGGATCTATTGAGGCCTCCTAATAAATCCCTACTTTATTATTTAGTTCTGCCTAGTCTCTGTTCTAGGTCAGCCTTCACAAGGCATCACCACGAGTTCCAACATGAATAAAGCTGTCCTACCTGCATGCACTCATTTTTGCCCATGACTCCAGCCAGCTGCAGGTAACACTTGACTTGCTGTCGGATCTTCTGGAAGCAGTCCACGATGGGCACGGTGGGGATGGTGTGGATGCGGCTCAGGATGTCCAGGGCCACGTTGACCAGGCCTTGCTTGCGGGCGATCTTCCCGTACTGGATGATGGCCGAGGCCGAGGCGTGCACTCCCAGCATGGCGTTGTTGGAGCTGGGGTCGTGCTGGGAGCTGTTCTCATAGGCAGTCACAATGGCTGGGAAGGCAATGTGAAATGTTTGTCATTGGAAATGGGGTTATACAGAGAGCAGCACCCCACACAGCAACACACATGGGACAGATGACTAAGACTGGGGATATTCTCAGACAGCTGGAGAAAGGATAGACATAACAGTTAGGCCTCGAAGAAGAAGAATTCTAAACAATTGCCATTAGTTTGGGACAATGTCCTTGAACTGTGTTTATCCTAATATTCACCAGTGGAGTCAGATGTATTACCACAAGACCAACCAGGTCTAACCTTAGCCATCTATGTTATAAAAGGCACAAGTTTTAATAAACTTCCTCTTTCTTTCACCTCACCTCTCCGAGTGAAATTCACTGTGTCGTTCCTAATTCAGCAGCAACGTAAGATAATCAAACACTTTAATGAAAATTGAATAAAAACTAAACCTTGTCAAAATCAAGCCACCAAGAACTTGTGTTGTCTGGAAAATTCTATGATGAATGCATGCTGGACCAGGCCGACTTACCCTGGTAATGATGCTGTCTCCACATGAAAATGCTGCTCCAGTGGGATAAATCATCTGACACGATAGGTAACCTGTTCCTCCAAGTCTTGACAACAGTCTTCATATCATGTAAGCTGTTGTTCCTCCCCAGATTAGTTGGTTGCAATCCTGCATTTATTTGGGCTGCCTCCTGAAGTTCAATTATCTGCTGTGCTGCCTAGAAAACATAAATAATATAAATAAGGAACAAACAGAAGATGGCAGCAGTCTCGAACCCACTAAAGGCAGAAGACAGTTTGTTAAAACTTCAACCACCTGAAGAAAAGGCCCACAAACTTTAATGGAATTTAATTACCTGTACTACAATAAAGCCAGTGTAGTATTCTCTAAGCTACCACTTGGCAGATAACAGCTGTACTCATTGTTAATCAACCAAATGAGATAACTATTTGAGAAAAAAAAAAGGCAGTCCAAATTTATAGAGTGAAATCTCTTGAAACAAAATAAATTAAAGTAATATTTTCCTACAGTCTTCTCAGTATCAGCTCTCACAATAGCTTAACCTTCATCCTACACCCATTCATCACATAAATTTAATTTTCTCATGGGTATTTAATCACATACTATCTGATATTAAAAAAAAAGTAATTACTGCAGTGCAAATTCAAGGCTGCATTTGTACCTCTGTCAGTCACAGACTAATTTATCATTTCTTCATGAGGGATATATACATATTAGATTGTTTTAAAAGCTTGTTTTAATTGATATCTGAAAGCACTTAAATACTTTATTTAACAATATTAATATTTTCCTGCTGCAGATGCTGCCATTCTTGAGCAGGGGAGGGGGGGCAATTTCAAATATGGGTGAAAACTTAGCAGGAAGGAATTAAATTAATTGAGAAGCCATCTAATGATATTGTGTGAGCTCACAAATTGTACCTATTTACTTAATAACTTCTTCTGAATATGGAGAAAACTTCCATATTCATTCACTTCACTGACGTATCAATTTATATTCTAAAAATTCAAAGGTATGAGCTCCTGTGTGAGCTCTACCCACAGGAGCAATCATTTTATAGAGGTCCCTTCTTATATCGTGTAGATTGGTTATCAATCACACACACAGAGTGAAACTGCTGATCTTAAACAGAATCACAGAGGCCTCTGTATCAAAGGGAACTCAAAGCAAAGTCCCCTGCACTTCCACAGGCAGGGCTCAGTCACAGATCTCTGAGCAATGGCCCATCAGGAAATGATCCCTGTTGTGAGAACTGAGATATTCCACAATTTCTCCCTGGAGATGAAAGGTTCCCCCTACAGGAACAAGAGCTTTGTCAGGTATATATTTATAGGGTATCTAAACAGGGACAAAGCCTAAATGTCAAATGAATGGCTTGTTTTGCCTAAATCCCACACTGCCAAGCCCAGCACGATCCTGCCCCAATCCCTCACTGATCAGAGGGAACAAGATTCACTTTCAAGAAATCTTCTGAAAGTAACTCAAAGCCAAATCAAATTTTTTAAAGACGGTTTTCAGCATCTACTTCTGTTTGATTATACTTGTCAATAAAACATCTACTCTCAAAAATTCTTCTCTTACAGTTGCAAAATTATTTACACGATAAAATGCAAGAGAAAATAACAGGGTGTTGATATTTTATACATTTCAAAAGGCAACATAAATCCATTTTTGTTATGGTAAAATATGTGTGAAAGTTGCAAAGGACACAACCATTCATTTTTCACCATGTAATACGTGTTATTTCATTTCATGTAAGAGTTAAACTACATATTCCATATAATCAGAATTGTGCCAAGTGCTTCCCAAAAATATTTCTGGACATCTGAAAAAAGGTGGGTTCAATCTCTTACAAGCTCTTCCTGATAAGCAACAAGTACTTTGAAGAAATAGAAACACACATTCTGCAACTTCGAACAAAGAAATGCCATGGTGCAAAAACTATCAGTACTATATACAAATACTGCATACACTAAAATATTTTACAACACTTGCAGCTACTAAAAGCTCAGAGACCTGTTACTGGAGGACAACTGGAAATAAGAAGCCTTTGCTGTTACCTGGAGCAGGGGGGTGTGGACGTGGGACACGACGTGGGGCAGGCGCCGCCACTCGCGGATGGCCAGGCTGCTCGCCATCTCCACCAGCCTCTCAATGAAGTTCAGCTGCTGCTCCTCAGGGTGGCAGATGGCCAGGTACCCCCTGTACATGTTCACCTTCCAGGCCATCTCTTTTGGACAACTCAATTCCACCTGGTTGTGGAACAGGAAAAACATCCAGTGAAGGATCGTTCCTACTCAAACATGTCACTCTCACTTTTCAGCCTTCTGATGTTTTCATTCTTGTGATGGAGTTTCTCACGCTGTTTTTTGTAAACATGCACATGTTTTTCTAACTGTCTTTTTGTTTTTCATTCCTTCTCCTGGGAGGAGAAAGGTTTGATGGACTTTGTCATTGACCAGTGTGGTTGGAGAGGTGGTAACTTCACCTTCCAATCGATGGTCATTTCCAGAACTCTATATAATGTGAAAACCAAAATAAAGTTTCTCTCTTCTTTGCCTTCTCTCGGGTGTGGCTGCGTTTGTCTCTGCGTTTCGTGTTGCTCAATAGAGTGACACAAACAGATAATTTTTTGAAGCCTTCTTCAACAAACAGCTTTGATGTTTTAAAAATCATCTCATTTTTTTAAAACATCAGATTGAAGAATTAACATCTGTGTCACTAGAGGAGTTTCAGCTCTCCTAAAGTTACTGGCAAGGGCAGGCTAGCACATAAATTGCTAATTCAGCACAAGGGCAGAAATGCCCATGCCCAAGCTGCTGCTGGGGTATTTTTACACTGACAACTGTAACACAGCTCAGAGAGCTGAGCCAGCCCAAAGCAGCCCTGCCACAGGAGCAGGAAGCTCACAGCAAAAAATTCATCCTGTACAAAGCCAGAAGATGCTTCTCAGTAGATAACACACACTGTGTCTGAAATGCTTCCAGGATTCCAAAACATGTAATGGCAACTTCTCACCTAAAAGGATCCTGTCCCTACCTGTCCCACATCATGCAGCATTATACTCCCTGTCTGCTCTAGGGCATTGCTAAGTTTATGAAAATAAACAGCAGGTATTTTTTCAAGCAGTCAACGACCAACCTTCTCATTTATGTTAAAGCAATTTCTGAGAACAGGTGCAAAGTCAGGTCATAGTGCTAAAATAGTTTGTAAAGTAATTTTTAACCACTTCCCCAGAATTCTGGAACAGTAGAAATATGGCAACTAAACCCAGCAAAGCACTTGAACTGTGCAGCACCTAAAATCTGTGAGCATTTTACAGCAAGCTTGCACTGAGCCAGTGCTCACCAGCTGAAACTGCAGGCCTTTAATCTACAACTTTTCACCTCTTTTTCCTCCACTTTACATCAAGCCCTTTATGGTTTGATGTGCCACACAGAAATCCCCCTGCATTATCCTCCTGTTGATAAACTGTATGGTGACCATTACAATTGTTACTCCTGTTATCCTCAACTGACTTTTACACCTGAGCCAGCAAAGAGAAAGTGCCAGGTAGCATCCTTACACTTACACAGTGAAAATAATCTCCTTCTTTATTATGTTATCTACTGGATCATTAAACACAATGGCAGTGTGAGCAAATGGAAATGAGTCTTGGGTGCTGTCAAAGGCTACTTGCTGTTTTAATAGCTCAACTTTAATGGGTAGATTATTAAAAATCTTTCACAAAGATTTATGAAAACTGATAGATATTTGCCATCATCTCTGGCCTCTCTTGTGAATCAACCATGGAACTTGACAAAAAACAGCCACATTAAAATTATCAATAAAATCAGAGTAGTGAGTACAGCAGCATAGAATCAATGATTCTTTCAGATTCCAATATTTATGCAGACACGTGCTGACACTTTTACAAGAACCTGAGTAGAGTCACAAAGGCTCCATTTATGGCTTCAGCAGCATCTTCTCCTCAGTCATAAAGTAAATGTCTCATTACTGAAAATACCTCATTTAATACAACTGCAGCTAAAGCATATCAGCACTTACTCAGGGTTGTCACTTCCACTCAACTTGCAATTGTCCAAAACCAGAAGCTGTCAGACATGATCTATTTCACTCTCTTTAAGCCCAAGGCTTATAATATACTGTACAATATACTTCTTATTTTGGGCTTTAAAGGTTTCTCAAATATTTCTATACTTAGCCTCTGAAGTTGCATACTTAAATAGGACACAAAATACTAAGTGTTATAGGAACAAAAGAAATTAATTAAAATGTAAATAGCACTCATAAGACAGTTTTTGTTGCATGTGCAGTTTGCTACTTAGACATTTGGCTTCACATTGTATTTTAAATACGTACTTCACCCCTTTATTGCAAATTCTGGCATCTTTAGCAGAGTAATTCCAGTATTGTCCCACTGTATACAACTGTGCAAGAAAGATCTGCAAGCTCCTTTCCAGCTGTGATTTAATGCACTATTCTCACCTTTTAGATTTCAATTTTACATCTGGTTAATGTTTCTATATTAACTCATCACAGATGAACAACTCTACCTACCATGAAAAGAGAATGTATTTCTTTAAAATTAAAACAAAACAGAAAAAAACAAACCAAAGAAAAAACAAATCAAAACACAAAAAAACTCCCATGTTTTCAATCTTCTTTAGATGAGTGACACCATATACCATGCTTTAAAAAAAATTCCAGACAATCTACTGGCAACTCCAACAGAAGTCTGCCATTGGCCCCAAGAAGCTCAAGATGTCTATGCAGCCTGGCAGTTTATAGCAGCCTTAAGAACAATAACCACCAGCTCAGTCCTATGGGATGGTTCTTAAAACAGTTGGGATGAAGACACCCAAGGTAGGATGAGGAGAAACTAAACATGAGCACAAAAAGCCCTCACTCACCTGCACCAGAGCCTCCTTCATAGCAATCCAGTTTGAGACCCTCCACGCACACTTCAGCACTAGGTAAGGATTTATGTGACCTTTGGACTGGCCATATTCTGTCAGAGGCTCCCACTGGTTCAACTCTTTTGAGCAACTAAGGAAATCAAATGCAGTGTCAATTTTTTTACCAAAAAAAACCCCAAAAACTTCAACAGAAGTGACAATAAATGTTGTGTATCAGAATATTATCTGCATATTTGTTTGTCTACAAACAGCTTTGCAAGCACTGCAGAAGTTTTATCCAGATGGGAAGACTTTTTTCTTTATTTATTTATTATCAGTTATAATACAGAAATCTGTGAACAGGGAAGAGCTGCATTTTTGTGTCTCCCAGAACAACCATTTTAAATAGGAAAAACAAATTTCAGCTCCAGTCTGTTTCCACCAATAGCAAATTACATTTTTACAGCAATTCAAGCATATCACTTCTGAGGCTCTGTTAAGGGAATACAAAACAGCTTTTTTTATTCCCTTAAGTTTTCCCTCTATCTGAGCTAAGTCCTGAGGTAAGTTTATTCTCATAACTAATGCTTTAAACCAAGAGCGGGGTAGTTTGCTTCTATTGCAGGGTAAAATACTTGTTCCTCATCAGCTTTCAAGTCTTACCGAATCCAGTGGTCCTCCCAGAGCTGGTACTCAGGGAAGATGGAAGGGGAAGCATTGCTCCGTTCATGCTCTTTCTTAGCCTTCTCCATTGCTTTTTCATAAGTTTCTTGTGCCTAAAGAAAATTCAACCATTCCATGTTTCCATCTGCTATATACACAATAACTCAACACTCTTTTCTTTTTAAAAACAAGTGGTAAGAAAACCTTCACAGACTTGAAAAAAAAGTCAAGTGTGTTAAATTCATTTCTGAATATAGCTATTATTTGGCAGCTTGACAAATGTAATGAAAATCTGATGGGTGTGCACAAAAATCTCACCTTATCTCAGTATTACAAGGCCTCAAACTGCTACTGTAGACAGTAGGGAAGTCATGGCACTTTCCATTTGAGAAGACTGAAGTTAATAATTAATATTCAGAGGTTTTCCCTGCTGACCAGAATATTTATCCTGACAGTAGAACTACTCAGATAATTTCTAAAATCAAGACTGTACCTGTTCAAAAAAGCCATGCTGTTCATAGGCAATGGCTGTTGCTGTCTCTGGGAATTTGCAGCGTTTCTGCCACAGCCCAGCCCACATATCCTCTTCTTGTAACAAAGAGTAGAGCTCAGCAAGGGAATCCAGGATTTCCTACAAGGTTAAGAACACATTTCTCCACAGTCAAGCTGTCTTTATAAAGCATAGTAGGTAGCAAACCCCATGTTCTACACCGAGGCAAGCTGAGAGACATGGAAATAGAGAAGTGCTTATAAGACTTATTAAAACTCTACAAGGCAAGAAATTAGTAACAACCATGTACTGAGAACACTGCATGACAAAAAAAATCCTAAGACTTGTACACCTACTCTTGCCTGTCTTCCCTAACACAACCGATTGAATCATAGAAAACAAAATTTTTCAACAAGACAATAATACAATAGGACAAGAGGAAACAGTTCAAGTTGCAGCAGGGGAGGTTTAGATTTGATATTATGAAAAATTATATACACTGGAACATGCTGCCCAGGGCAATTCTGGAGTCACTGCCCTCGGAGGTATTTAAAATACATGTAAAATGTGACACCTGGGGACATGGTTTAGTGGAGGACTTGTCAGGTTAGGTTAGGTTTTTGTCTTGATATTTCATAAGGTATTTCAATAAATATAACACTACCTGTTGAGGAGGAGTTATGCTTTCCTGCTCATAAAATTCTGTTGTCTGTTTAGGCTTAATCTGCAGACTCAGTCCTTTTTCAAAGGCTTGATGTTCCAGCATCAGTGTAGAACGAAACCAGAGGTTGTGAGTTTTACCCAAGTATTTCAGGACACAAGGTCTGATGGGAATGGGAGGAACACACTGTGACATTGCTTCCACAAAGCAGTTCAGGGCACTTGGCTGGCAATCTCGCTGCACCTGATGGCTTCCACTGCACAAGAAAGGGCTTATTTCACCTGCTAGAGCCTAGAAGAAAATACACAGTATTATCTGTCTATTCAGATTCTTCAATTAGAGAAATCAGATTTAAAATCTCTTTAGTACAGGGAACAACCCTTCAATAAGTACATTTCTCTTTGTAAAATGAAAGGCCCTATTTCTTTCAAAAGATGTATTGATACAGGTATACAGCATTCAACAGTCTGAGAATGGAAAATATCTCAAAGTTAGTGAACAAAGTCACCACACAAACATATTTTCCTGGAACAGCAGTCATTTACAAAGAGGAATCTGCAAGTGGGAGAGAGAGAGATTCTCACATGTTGCTGTCTGTCAGACAAGATTTTCCAAAGTCGTGAAAACAGCTGTATCCAAGTCTTCTCTGCCAAAGGTGTAGAAATGTGACATAACTGAACAAAGGCACTCAGCAATGCTCCCGTCTGGAAACAGACAGATGTACAGAAATAGGAAAATACAATTAATCCTGTGGCAAAACAGTTCAGTTATACAGTTGTTTCAGTAGTAATACTAATGTCTTTCCAACAAAAATATGTTTTCTTTAGCAATATAGACTTGCAACAGGAAATTAATCCTGTTTTCATGTTGATTAAGACTCTGATCCAGTACTGTAACTATCAAAAAAAAAGAAGGAAAAAGGGAAGATGCTGATCATCTTGGTAATAGGAATAATCAGGTTAATTGCATAGAGCTGTTGCTAGTGTGGAACTATTTAAACACAGTTTTCAGCTAAATAATTTTCTTAGAAATTATCTAATCATAAGATGTTGATAAACATTTTTGATCCTATACTCCGTGTTTGTCATCACTAGTTTCTGAACTGAATTGTTAAAATATACTTATGGTGAAGGAAGATGATATTTAATTTTGTAGGAAAGGGATACAGTAATAACTGGCAATGAAGTGAAAGCTTAAGAATTTTTTACCATAGGCAAATAAGAAATTGCAGATTATAAGAGATGTCTACACAAGAAAATTCAGCTAAAAAATGAGAAGTGTGAGATAGAAAAAAGTAAAAAAAAAAACACCTCAGATCAGTTTGAAGTTTTAGGATTACAGTGGTTTGTCACCAACAGCCTGCACCCACCTTCACTTCCCGAAGGGAGTCGAGGAATTTGTCGTGCCGGTTGGTCAGCATGTGCAGCTGGTTGCCAATGTCCTTCTCCGAAAGCTCCTTCGTTTTGGGAGTGCTGGTCTGATCTCCTGGAGCCAATTCAATGTCTATTTCAACATCCTACACAGAAGTAAACAACTCAGTAGTAAAAACAGTCACCTTCCGAGTACTTTTGCATATTTTCCACAATAGAAAACGCCCTCCTGATCAATTTAATTCAGGCCTCACTGTTTCTGCTACATCTTCAGATTCAGATCTGTAATTGCCTAGAGTGCTGAAGTAAAGGCTAAGTGAATGAATGGGAATTCTGAGAGACCCACATATGCTTAAACCACAAGAGCAATCTGCACACATCATCTTCATCACACATTCTCCAGGTGAGAAACCAGGAAGAGCTGAATTTCATCAAAGAGATTGCTGTTCCCTCCGTATTTTCTGTCAGTTACCTCCTCTTTGGATTCACTGTTCTCCCTCTCCCGAGGCTCTTGCTTGACGTGTGTGACCATGGCAAAGGCTGCCCTGTCGTGGCTGTCAGCAAGGTTGATGACATTGGTGATGGAGGGCAGCATGGCCCCCTGGCAGCTTGTGCCAATCGTGGTGTTCCTCTCACACACTGCCAACAGCAGCTACCACATGCAAAAGGAACAAGAGTTTTTGAACATACATTTTACTGTAGTACTTCAAAGAAAACATCACTATGGAGATCACCATCTCCTAGGCCTAAAGGCTATATTTTGTACTTTTTAACACATGTATTAAGTGTGCCCTCAATCTGCTAATAAATACAGACTCTGTTACCCTAAAATGGATGTTCACAGTCACCTTAAATTCATGCTTTAAATGCAAATTGTTAAAATAAAAGGCTTTGTCCCATTTTATTTTAAATAAACCAAGCAAAGATGCAATTTCACTTCAATGCAATCCCACCTAACAGCTGTCAAAATGTTAAGAGAGACACCTGGGTTAACAGTTTTCTTGAAATCTTCTCCTATAACAATTCTTGGGGCTTCTTCATAGTCATTATCAATTATAAGAGACTGTTTTCCTTAAGAAGTATTAACCTGATCATTAAGCTTTTGGCAGAGAAAATAGATTTTAACCTTTATATTAAAGCCACTTCCCAAGCATCAGCATTTCCCTGTTAACCATTGTATATATTTTTAAGCACCACAGGACCTGAGACAGCAGACTTGGTATTTTCAGCTTTGATACAGACAATAGACACTACAAAGCACACACCACATAATGCTTTTACACCCAACAAGGAAAAATAAGGAACAAAACGTATTTCTAATTGCATTTCTGATACAAGTAGCTTCCCTACCTCGATGCACTGCTTTATCCAGAAGTGATTTCCCATCGCTTCCCAGTTTTGGGAACAGGTCACATAAAGCAGGCGCTCGTAAACGCGACGTTTCATGGAATTGTCAAAGACCTCGAAGAATTTGGCTCGGATCAGTGGCTGGGCACAGCGCAAGCCAGAGAGAAATGCTGGCTCCAGTTTAGCTGTAAGTTCACTCCCAGAAAGATTCTCATCCCTAAAATGAATATGAAATAAAAGAGCCATTAGAAAGAGAAGACTCCTAGGTTTTGTGTAGCACACTAAAAACCCAAAGAGGTGACATTGTGTAAAAGCCCACATGTGGCAAACATCCAGGTGCAGTTTCTGAGAGAAACAGCAAAGAAAACCTTGTTGTAAAACTGCCCCAGAACTATCAGAAATACTCTTTCATTTCAGGATAAAATCTTATCGTAATTGTGAAACACTGAGGCACATCTGTATGGTGTTTGAAATGACAAATGGTATTGATTGATAAAACTTTCCGAGCACTGTGTGCACACTGAAGTTTTGCACTGTGAACCAGCAGAGTACAGCAGCAAAGTGACTGCAAAATAATGTGAAGCAGCAGCACACCATTAAATACCTGGCATTTGTTGATAAGGTGACTATTTTAATTATTTCATTGTGATTCAAATCTTCAAGTCTACCTAACAAAGTAACTCTCCTGAAAGTCTAATTTACAATTAAGTTTCAAGGAAAAAATAATCTTTATATCCTATAAATGTGAAAAGACAGATCTTAGCTGTAACCACAGTGTTGAGAATAGAGTCAGCTACATGGATGCCTTGGTATCTTGGGAAAGAAAGAAGTTAAGGTGGAGGTATTTAATCAGTGCCAAAAGTAAAAATCCTTACTAAGGAACTTCTGTTTTCAAATTGCCTTCCATAAATATGCATTGTGGTCTCAGTAAAGTGAATTGATTTTGCATTTTAGGAAAAAAAAATGCCTTAATTCAGATCTAAAAGGATTGATGACATGTTATAAAGTTCATATATGGTACAAATTATGAACCAATAAGCTGCAATAAATGATTAATTGCTATAATTACCTATAGACATAGTTAACAAGGTCTAAGAACTGAGCATTTAATTCAAGGTCTTCTGGAAAACGCTTTTCAATGTAAGTCATCATTTTCACCAGTAAAATGGACTTCTCCCGGAGAGTAGGTGTCTGTGGTAAAAGAAGACATGATTAATTTTGTCAATTCATCTTAAAACATGCAGAGAACTAGCACCTTCAAACTACAACTCAACCATCCTTTACATGACTTTCGCTTCTAAAGTACTGAAAAAGAGCTTGGTAGGTCATAGTTCTTAAAAAGAAAAAGAACTCAAGTATTTATCCTTCTAATATATGCTGGAGAATTTTAAAATTGTGACTAAAAATAAGTTTACGTTGTTCAGGGATTAAAAGTGTAGGTCCCCTTGTACAGCACTAGGCTGTAAAGAGCTCAGCTCTTAACAAAAGTATGGCAGATTGAGGAGGCCATGAAATGTTACAAAGTAACATAATTTATACCAGCATCAGTAATCTTCCTCCTGAAGAGTCCTTCTATCTAGGTTAATGTGAAGTGTACTTTAAAACTTTAAAGGAATTTCTCCACAGAACAGCATTTGAGATCAAACACCAAATATAAGCCTATAAAATGCCAAGTATCTAAAGCTGCAGCTATTTTCACAGGGAATGAAAATAGTCTAAACATCATCAAGGGCATCTAAACGTATATAACAGATCATTACAAACCTCATTGTCAAAACTGATGAATTATAGTGGCTAATCATAGTCATTTAGTATTTGAGAGCAACAATGACTTCATCTACTCAATTTACCTGATTAGCTGCCATTGGGGAATTGTTTTTCACCCACTCCTCCACTATTTTTACCACTGCACGAAGAATTTTGGCATCAGTGGATTTTTCAATGAGAGATGTTAGAATAGCTTGTATAAAATTTTTCCTCATTTCCATGCTCATCACAGCCAGGCGAGTTTTCACAAGATCCAGACTCAGCATTACCAGTTCACTTGTACCTGCTATGGATGCAAAAAAGGATTAGAGTTGTGTATACAGCTATGAAACACCTAGGAAACAAATTTTCCAGAAAAGATGCTGTAATTTTAAAAACATCAGCATCATCTATTGCCTGGAAATACATCCTCAGAGACAATGCATTCAGAATTACTACTTTACATTCCTACACAACTAAGGCACAACCCAAGGCCAGTTTGGATGGGGCTTCAAAAACTGTCTAGAGGAAGGTGTCCCTGGCCATGGCAAGGGGCTGGAATTAGATGATCTTTAAGGTTCCTTCTAACCCAAACCATTCTATAATTCTAAGACTTCTTTCAAAACCAAATCCATTCAAAATCCTAAAGGCAAGCCTGCTTTTTCCTTTCTGCAAATCTTTAGTAAAAGGCATTACAGACCCCTAATACTGAAGAACTACAATTAACTTTGTGAAAGAAATCATCTGTGATGCAGCTAATTTTCTAATTCTGTTCAGCTAATTTCCTGACTTGCTTATCTCTGAAGTTTAATAATTTTCCCATTGTTTCTCAGTGTTAATAAAATTTACAAGATTTTCATTTACCTAATTAAAGTATGGGCTGAGAATCTAACAGCAACAGTTCTTCCAAAGTGTTTACTTCAGAAGCTTATTCATTAGTAAATTACATGTCCCTTTACCAGCACTGAATTTTCTTCTGCAAGAACATCAGATTTTTTCTAATTCATTTGACAACAGACAGAATTAGACTGGCTGAAAAAGATGCTATTTTAAGATTAAAAGCTAAAGCATCATCTCCAACAAGTTAATTCAAACACAGTTGTTCCATTATTATAAAATAGGAAGGAGCAAAAAAAAAGTGAAAGCACAGAGCAATCAAAAAAATTCAGCCCCTCTCCCCTCAATACTCTAAAGCCTTGAAGAATTTCAGTACTTCTATTTATCCTGCAGCTCAACAAATGTTTCACTAACCCTCCACTGAAAAGGCTGGGCTAATTCTGAAATTCATATATTAAGCAGGTAACTGGAATTTATAAGTGCATTTTTAGCTCTCAATACTTCAGTAATACTACTCACTAAGACTGAAGTATTTTTCAACAAGTAATAATGCACACAAACCCTGCAAATTCACTTGAATCCCTTTAGGATGAAGATGATGTAATACTTTATAACACTTCTAATCACTAACAGACTGTATAAGGTAATACCTGTATTTGCTTCTGCTGTTCCTGCTGTTGCCTGTGGGTTCAGGTGTTCCCTGACCATCTTCTGCAGGGACCTCATGAAAACTGAGATCAGCCTGTCAATGTAGCTGGGGTTGTTGCTGCATGCAGATTTCAGAATCATCAGAGTCCCTAGAGATAAAAACAAGGCTTCAGGAATTAAAACTTCTCTTGGGCATGACTTGAGTACGGTACAGATGCCATGAAAGGTGGGGACTTACCCAGGTTACAAACATCAGAAATGTGAAGAGATTTGGAGAAAAATTTCAGTCTCAACTTTAGTGCTTAGACTAAGTCTAAAAGGTTACTTTGGCACTATTCAAAATATTTTGAAGTTTTGTATGTTAGTATGTGATGAACAGCAAGGGGAAGAAGGGAGGACAGGAAGAAAGGGACTGAGAACAAATACTTCCCCAAGACCTTAAAAAATATAACTACTCCTGATATTGCACACTTATTTTAGTAGCAAAAAGTAGAAAAACTTTTACATGAGTATGCCCAGGTTTAGTAATTAAGAAATTGTAACTTTGGTTTTCTAATCTAGAAACTTTATAAAGTTTCATAAATGAGTTTCTGTACATTGTAGAGGTTAACTCAAATTGACTATTTCACTCTTCAAAAAAAAAAGCACACACATTCTGTAAAATTTTATCTACTAAAAAAAACCTACTGCAACTTTCTAATTCAAAGTATCTACACAGCATATCTACAGAAGCATGCTCTGGTCATTGAATGGCTCCTGCCAAAGTTTTGATTTCTTTTTCTGATCAGATGGGCTCAAAATCTGGCCCACAAAACTCAGCCTCTGAGCCACAGAATTACTACAAAATGCACCTCCTGACAGCTTGATTGCGGTGCTGCTTATAAGGGAGCTTTGGACAAAACGTAAGAAACATCTTTCATGGTTAGTTTGATGTAAAGCATGTCTTGACAACTGACAAATAGGCAATTCCCAAGGTAAAATTACAACCATCCACACAGCTCACAGAATAGAACAGTGAAGGACATTTGCCATTTAAATCAGCAGGTTTTCCAACATTGTACAATTTCAGGTCTGTATTACCAACACAACTAGTTCTGGGCCAAACTCTATTATTCCAATATATCTTTGTCATTCTATTATGTAGCTGAGTTGTCTAGCAGTTCAGTAAGTACAAAAAAACAAGAAAAGAAAAACATTTCATCTCTTCAGAATAGTCTATGCTAAAAATTCAGATTTTGTTACTCAAGACAAAATAGTATTTTTGTAATTTCTTGATTACTGAGAGTTAAAGATCTATAAATACATAAACCTTAATACACTATCTAAATCAGCCCATAAATGAGGCTTAAAAAATTTTAAAAGAAAGGCAGGAACATATAAGACTCTACATAAATTCCTTGAACTATCATGTTGTATCTCAGAGAACCTGTAGGATTTGGTTTTTTTCCATGTAAGAAACTGCCAGTACCTTTTACTTTATTTTTTTGGCTAATATCAATACTGCACCTTTTTCCTATGCGCTTTGAACACAAAAGGCTTTCACCTAGCAGATCTACAGCTCCCCACCTCCAAAAATTGCTCCCAAGTCACCTCAGGGAGCAGACAGGACACAGTGAACCCCCCTCCATTCCCTTTCTTCACAGATAGGACATCCCAAGCTCAAGTTAGCTTGAGTCAAGTCTCTCAAGTCAGCTTGAAATGCTTCCCACAGCTTCCTCTGCACCAGATCAGATTGCAATTCCCTTATGGAAAAGGAAACTCATGACAAAGACATGACTCATTCAGGGACATCCCCACAGAGCTGCCAGGGATGTGGGACACGTACCAAAGAGCTGGGAAGGGTTGGCATTGGTGGCTTTTTCGTAATTAGTCAGTCCTTCATAAATAACCTTCCCAACTGCAGCATAAAGGCACTCCAGCTCTTCGTACTTGGAAGCTACACTTGAGGTACCTGCAGAGTTTAGAGGTGTGTTTAGTTTTGGTACCATTACCCACAGAACAGGGAAAGAACAGTTACACTGTGAATGTACAGTCACTAAAACATCACTGGAGTCTTATATTGTCAACAATCTAAGGTGACACAGGCAGATCCCTCGTTTATATAAACCTCTTTATCATACCAGTATGTCCCTTATAATAGTGTACCACTTCTTCTGAGTAACTCAATTTGATGAGCAGTATTACATTACTGATTTACTTTTTTCCAATAAAAGATTATCTAAATTAACTTCTATTAAGACACAGCATACTACCTATAGCCTTTCTTTTTTACCCTTTATCCCCCTTCCTTGTTTCAGCAAAACAGCAAAGCTTAATAACTAGAAAATTGCACTTCTGAAGCTGAAAAATTCTAATTGCAAAAATACATTAAATTTATAGCATGCATTTCTTGAACTAAAGTTATGACAGCCACAGATTATTAAGTTTTTATGTCAATGGATAATGATGGATTCCGCATGATTACTTCTTTCAGCTTTTCCTTTTCTAATCAGAGGTTGGAAGTGCAAGCTAAAATGGACCATTAAATGCAGGAATCAGAAAACAGTATATTAGCACATTCCAAAGAGTGCTTTCATCCCACCCTCAACCACTTAAGTTATGCAGCAATAAAGGATAAAAGGAGGAAGAAAACACCACTCACTTGGTTCTGTGGGGAAAATTCCCATCAAGCGAGACAGCAAACTGTGGACAGCTCTCAAAACCTTGGTGTTCCCACAGGTCATACAGGCTGCTACCCCTCTTTGGAGGGGCTTGAAGCTGCTCAGGATAGCAGGGGGCTGCAGCACAGTCAGCAGGAAACTTAAGACCTCTAAGCCAGTGCAAATGTTGGCAAAGTTGGCCTGGTTGGGCTGTTCCTAAAGAGAAAGCATACAAAAAGGCAGTGAGTAGGGGTAAACAAGAATTACACAGATTACTAAACTCAGATAAAATCTGTTAAAACCTATTAAGGGAAAAAAACCCATAAATAAATAAATCAATCACACCAACCAGTAAGTACTGCAGCTCTACAAATTATAACCACTGTTGCAATTCACACACTCAATAACTTATTTATTTCACTACAAAGAAAAGATTAGTACTGTAAAAATCTATATCCAGATATGACTAGTATTCAATCATCTCACATGCCAGGGAAACCTAAAGACCTACAGGACTAGAATGTTACCTACCACAGTCATAAGCAGCTTATCAAACCACTGCAACTTCAGTTCTGACTTGGGCCACATGTCTGGCCTCAAAGCTGTTTTCAAAAGATTGACACAGCGACGAGACAGCAACTCCCCAGGGGATCCAGCAGTGTTGGAGTTGTCATTTACCTAGCAATTAATCAGAGTTAACAAAATGACACCCTTTTGGAACCAAGTCATTAATTTATTATGCATTCTATACAAGCATGTAATTTCTTATTTCTGAAATGGATGAGCTTAAGTAGTTTTATCAGTACAGTCACACAGCATTTAATGCATAAAAAGCTGACAACTAATAGTAAACACCAGAACTGGTGTCTAAATTGCTTGCTAATTAACCCAAATCACCCATCAAAGGTGTATTTTAAAAAAAGTTTTATGCCATCATTTATTACTACAACTCTGAACATATTCAAGATGGTTCATCTTTACTGTCTGCAAGGTATCCATAAACATGTGCAGCTCTTTACCCATTTCATCTTTACACTTAAGAGCACATGTACTTTGTGCAATGGACTGTGGGATATAAAATCCCATGCCACCTACCAGCTGAGTCTGCTGCAGGAGCAGAAGCCATAAAATTTGTCAGCCTGGAGGTACACCCAGATAATTTTTCCCATTCTAGAAAAGTTAATTCCCTCCAAATTTGGTGAAAAACATTAGTTCTACATGCTGCAGGAAAGTAATTCCATGTATAGGATTTTGAAAATAAAACTACAATCACTGCCCCAAATACAGTCATTCCCTATAGAACTCTAAATATTTTGGGATAAAGTATTCTTGTCATTTAACCTAGACAATAGAACAAGCATACATTGCAGCATTTACAAGTATGTAAATTAATCATGAAAACAAAGTATAGAAACATTAGAATAATCCAAGCCTAAAAGGACCTGTGCGAAAAGAGGGGTTTATGGGTTTGGCTGCTACTCCACACTGGTATCTGCATATCAGAATAACCACAGTACCTGGCAAGCAATTCTAATCAGGAAATTTACAACAGTGTCTGTGTGCTGCTTGTCAATGGGCTTGGCAAGGAGGGCATCAGCTCCTGGCAAGGACTGGCTCCGTCCAAACACCTGCATGCACACAAAACACACAAGCCATCAGCAAGACTGAGGGAGGAAAACAACAGAACAGATTTAAAATACTTGCTAAAGCTAAAACCTTCCCTTTAGGGAGTTTCGAGTCATGTGGAAAAAATCATTACACTAAGAGTCTCTGAACAAATCCTGATTTTCTCTTACAGCACTTATTGCTCCTGTAGCTGTCCTGAATCGTTTTACTTCTTGGCCAGAATCCACAGACAATCCTCTTTTAACAGCAGATGAGGCAGAACTTGCTCCTTCTCCACTCGCACTTGAGTCCATATCTGAATCTGGCTGAAATATCAGCAATGTGCATGTTAAAAAAAGTACATTAAACTGTGGAACAGTTCGGTCTTTACCCATTCATTTTGATTTCCTACCTGCTGGTCTTTGATTCTTTGCAATTCCCATTTAATAACAACTTCAGCAAGATCCACAGCTAATTTTCTTTGCTCTATTGTAACACTGGGAGTGAAACCCAGTCTCTGCATGGCACTAACCATATGCTGAACCAAGTGATGTCTCACAGGATAATAAACCTGGAAAAATGGTTTCACAGAAATGTTAGTCATTAACCAATAACATTCTACACAAAACCTACAAAGTTGAAATAAAGCAAAATCGTAAAACAGTCATCAATCCCAAAGTTTGCTAAAACTGTACCACTTCGAATTTTGCAATATGGAAAAGTAACTGGTGCATTGAAAATAGCATTTTGGCTACAACTTTCAGTAGTGATCACTGCTTTCATGTACTCAAATGAACATGCTCTTTTTAAGATTCATGGTTTTTACTCAAGGACCAATCATACCAGTTTTTTCCCAAGCCTTTTAAAGAGCTTCAACTCACATTTGAACACATTCAGATATTCTTTCAAAAATTGTTCAGGCATCAGTTCCTGAAAAATACGTATTAGCTGTCCCTTTGGATTGCATTTGTATATGTGTTTTCAAAACTGTTCCTATGTTGACATTCTGCACCACTCCCCCATTTGTTTAATGTCTCCCAACATACACTGGCTGCAGATAAAAGTGATCTAGTTAATCCCACAGAATATATAAAGTCAAACAAACAAGGATTACTGGAGGATGGCAAAGAATATGGTTCTACACTTTTTTTAAAGAGCTCTTAGAGAGTCTTCACAGACCTGTTAAAGAACACTGCTAATGCATGTGCCATGAATTCATCTTGCAGACACTAACCTGACATTTGGAGTTCTAACTTCAATCATGATAGAGCTTAATAAATTACTTGCTATTAAACAGCTGTATTCAGTTATAGATAAATATCTTTACAGACAAATTATGCATTTTGAAACCATATAAATCAGATTACGCTGCTTTTATAATCAAACTGTTTACTTCCTTGATACAGGAGATACAATGAGTACTAGAATAACAGTACAAGTACCTTGAAATGTTGTACTATCAAGTGCAAAATATGTACTAGTTGGGGCACTGTATGGCCCTCTTCCACGATGATTTTTCGTGTCCAGTGAGTGAGCATCTGGTGTCCATCCTCCATGCGAGCAGGCACAGCTGGGGTCAGGATAGCCATGGCCTGCCTGACAATAGCCCGGGCTTCCATTGCATGAGCTTTGAGAAGGCTGTGAAAAACCTGAACAGCAGAGCTTCTCATCAACATTAATACTGTATGTATTTACAAAAACAAAGTATTTATAAAGAAAGGGAAACTACAACATATGTTTTCTAAAAAACACAATTTTTCTCTAAAGGCCCATAATTTGTTAAAAATATCATGATAGAGCAGCAGAAGCATAGAGCATATACTTCTGTTTCCTTTACATTCCCTTTTCTTCCTCCCTCTCCACTGTCCAATTTGAAGTTTTCCCTTGGTCCCCACATTGTGTGTCAACTGAAGTGTCTGTCTCTTAAATGAAGAAACACCCCAAATTTTGCTAATTCAACCAAAAGGTCTACTTGTCTTACTTACCCTTCCTATTTTCACTTGTCTTCACACTTCTTTCTATACTCTCCTATTCCCAAGTAAATCTGTATTAAACATTTGGCCTGCTGCTTCTGCATTTGTTTGTGGTGTTTGAATTATACTCAGTATTCAAAACCACCGTGCAGCTTCTACTCCGAATCTCACAATAAAACACTCTATGAAATTAAGCCCATGGTCAATACCTGCAGAACAATCTTCTTGTGAATGGCAAACTTGGCAATGATGTGTGCCAAGAGCAAGTGGCCACTGTACTTGCAGGCTGGGTCCACACAAGCCTTGGACAGGAGGCAAGGCCAGGCAAAGGTCATCAGGCGCCGCAGTTTGCTGTTCCTGTTCTTGTTGTTGTCGTGGATGTGGTGGGGGGCATGCTCCACCAGCAGCGTGGCAAACTGCAGCAGATAGATCCTCAGAGAATCCAGCATATCAGCCTGTTTTTCTGGATCAAGTACCTAGTTCCAGGCATGATCAAAGAGGAGAGAAGGAAGTTGACAAAAAAACTTTTATTATTATAAAGGCAAAGTCACAAATTTTTGCTTTTTGAATGATTTTTAAGAAGCCTAAGAACTAATTGTATTTGCTTTCTTGACTCAGTTTAGTACCCACAAAACAACCTCCTGAAGTGTGAACCTTTAAATAATGAGCACATCTGGGAACTCCCAAACTGCTAACCTATAAAAAGAAATAAATAAAATACCCCAACCCTCATCTTCAACAACATTTAGTTTATAACTGCTGACTGGTTCCATGAAACAGCAGTGGATTAGAAAGACACTGATGTTGGGTCATGGAACACTTTCCTTATAAAAAAGACTGGGATTACAGCCAAGGTCTGAAAACAGCATAAACTAAAAATTGTAGTCCCATCCTACTAATGACTGATGGATCTCACATTCAGCATTATGTAGCAATTTGACAGAACGGACAATAATATTCAGAAAGAGCTAAGAACTAATTCAAATCAGGGTGAAAAGAGAAATGAGAGGAGCAACTAACTTTTTGTTTTAAGTTTCAAATACTTCAATGTAAACAAAGATTGTTACCTTTGTTATAAAAACACTAGTGATGCTTTCTGGATTATCTCCTTCTGGGTTTGGGGGGCCTAACAGCTGTTCACCTTCTCCTTTTTCAAAACTGTACAAGAAAGCAGGATTCAGGATATGTTGCAGCACCTACAGAATATAAACAAAGCAAGTTTTACTGTATATTCTTCTAATGGCAGTCAACATTCAAGTACTCCTACGTGCAAACCTGCCTGTTGGACACACTCACAGAATTACAAAAGGAAACTATACACAAAACCCCAAGAAAAAGACGCACACTGATTTTTTCCCCTCTTTCTTCCTTCCAAGGGCACAGATTCTTAGAAAGTGTAAACTAAAGCAGCCAGCATTGAACACAAGATGAATTGCTGTCTCTGTTTATTATGGCTCTTCTTCAGGTATGATATTTTCACCTAAATGACTCTGCCAATTATCAAAGTCGTTGACATTTAAGTAAGGGAGTTTTGTTGCCCTAGTTCCCAAGAAGAAAATTAAACCTAAATACCAGGCTTCTTTGATTTAATTCCTTTAGTTACCTTGGCTTTGAGCTCATCTCCAAAGTTTGGGTCATTCAAGTCTACAAACCGGAAGAACAAAGCCCGTTTTTGGGGAATACTGTAGTTTTTGGGGATCTCTTCCTCCATGTATTCCTTTAAGAAAGTCATATTGCAGAGAAATCGACCCGTAAAAGCTCGAAGCAACTGGAAGAGTAACTCTATATCACCATAATTCCTTCTGTGAAAACACATAAAATACAAAGCTTCTGTGAAAAAAATACACAAACTACTATGCTGATGAAATTAATCTTTTAAAGGAGCAGAGAAGCAAGAGCAGCCAGTACCACAGGCATGGTTTTAAAGCTAATGGCAGTATTATGAAATATATTACACTTTCTCTTCAATAACTGCAAACCATTTTTAGTAGCCCTATATACCTTTACAGTATTTTCAAAATTAAAATTAAAAAAATACATGCAGGGTCTAGGAAATAAAGATTTTTACGTACTTGCAGTAATTCAGTAAGCAATAGGCCAACAGCTTGGGCTCTTTCCAGTTTGTTGCAGCCATATTTTCCTTCCTATGCCTCTCCTGAAAAGCTTCACTCACCCATACACGTTTCAGCTGATTCACCAAGGAGTGTTGATTTGCTAACCAACATTCATCATTCTTAACAATAATACTTATGATCTGTCCAAAGCAAAACAAAACAAATGCACAGTCAACACACAAGAGATCTGTCAGGAGAAACAATGATATACAAGCACTTGCTTAAGGTCAATTAAGGGTTCTAAAATATTCAATGTAGAAACAAAAGAGTGAAATACAAAATAGTTTAGATTAAAAAAAAAATTCTGTTTCTGTTGTTATGCTGCCCTCTTGTATCCTACTTGACAAAAAAAGCAGAGTTAATTTGAGTCTCTTTTCCCTTCTCAGAGCAGCTCTGACTACAAACACTCCACATTTTTACAAGTGGTTTTGTATGAGCTCTAATACACACACACACTGAAAGCCTGGATGTAAGAGGCTTGTAGCTGAAGAGGTTTCAACCATCCAGTGCAGAGACAAACAAGATAAATGGGTACCTTGATAGCCTGGAACTGCAGGTCCAGACGCATGGTGGTGGTGCTGGGGGAGCCAGGTCTCACGGCTGCCTGGGCACCCACAGGCAGCAGCAGGGTGATAAACCGGTTGGGATTAGCTGCCAGCACATCCCGCAGAGGTTTGGCATCTTTATGTTTCAAGAAACTCTGCAAAAGGGGAAGAAATAATTTTAATAACCTTTAAAAGCCAAAATACCAGGCGACTATATCATCCTGTAGCTTTTATATTCCACACTAAAGTTGCAGAGGTTATATTTCAGGTATATAAAAATAACATCTACACTTCAGTAATAGCCTTACATGATCTGGAAAGGTATAAAATCAACACTTCAGGACAAACAAATATAAAACCAGGAACACGAACCCTGCAGTCAAAAGTCAGACCATGATTAAGGACTACAAGGTCATACAGGAAAAAAAGATGCAAAAGATGAAATCTTTTTTGTTCATCAGATTTGTCAAGTTGAGAGTTTTTCCTGCTCCGCTCCCCACACAGCTTACCATAAACATTCTGCTCCACTGTGGATCATTTAAAGTGGCTTCCATCATGAACAGCTCCACAGTCTGGGATGGATGACGTGTCAAAAACTTTATGAGTGGTTCCCTGAATGGACTGCCAGCCTGAAAAATTCATAAAGCTTAAATTAAAAATGCAGAGTATAGAGTATTTCCTACTAATTTATTACCACTCAGAAAAATACATTTGACTTGGCATCTATGCAGATACAAAATGTTCAGAACTTGCATGATGAGAATTTATTGACACTTTCAAAACTTCACTTGCAAAGGTGTAAGACATGTTAATACCTCCTAAAGACTTGAAGAGCATATTTATTACGTCAAATGTCCTTACACCATATTTAAAATATTATAATTATCATATACTAATGTTTAAGAAGACTATAAAGCAAATATTTCAGCAATGTTAACTTGCACTTTTACCTCAATTAACATTGCTCGTTCTGTTTTCATAACAACTTCCAGAAGAGGTTTAACCAGAGTCTGTGGGGCAGCTGGGATCAGATGGAATAAATTTATAATTGCTGAACAAATCTTCATTTCCTACAGGTAAGAAGAAACACAATTAAATAAATATTACTGCCTATAATGAATAAAAAGAGTATCACACATCTGACTTCTTTTTCTCCCTCCATATTAGCATAGCCAGCAGCCAAATGCAAAAGGTTAACATATACACAGCACCTACTTACCATACTGCATGAAAAAATTGCACTTGTGCAAGTCTGCCCTTCCCCCTCTGGTAATATCATGGTTTAAATTTTATTTTCCTTGCCAGTAGAGTGGTGTTTTACAGGTAAGAGCTAAACACTGTAATGATACTGCTGATGGGGGAGTTAGAGTGCTCACTGCTCTACACCAAGTGGGTCATGCATCAAACAGCCAGACCTTACCCCCTGAACCATTTCTGCTGCACACCCCACACCCCCAGATTACACATGAAGAGAGATTCAGCTTTCTCACAAACAGCTGGTTACTATAAAGTCAGCTCTGTTCTCTCACTAGATACTAAATTCTCCTGCAGTCCAAAATAATTGTGCATATTTTTTTCATTGTGTGATTTAAACAGAGACTGTATTTCAGCTAGCTAGAGTGTATATTTCCTCCAGCATGAAAGGGAAAGGAAAAAACAAAACAACAAATCCACCCTCACCATCTCTCTAAAACCAAGTTCCAGTGTACAGTATCCAAAATTATTTTATTGAGTGCATTGCATTTTCTCAACAGAATTTAAACACAAAGCATCAGGCTCCACTCCTTTAACCTGATCTGCCCAGACAGACCCCACAAGACTCCTCTCATGAACTGAAGTGCAGGGCTGAGAATACATAAAAACCTTTTGAAACCACTTATGCCTTCATAGAAACTAAAAATCCTGCTCTTCCTGGTACAAATATGCTCAACATCCTTAACAGCAACGTGATCAAAACAGCTCTGCCACAGACAAACAGAAAACAATTCACAGCACTGCATTCAAAGGCACAATGCACTGTCCCTAAAACACAATGATAAAACTAACAAACCACAAGTTAAAAGAAAAAATAAAACCAAACAAAACAACAGCAAAAGAAACCATGACAACAAAACAAGTTCCTGGTGCCTCCACTGAGTTTCTCACCTCTACCCCTTCCGTGGCAGGCTGAACCAAACAGAAGTCACAGCATGAAAGGAAAAAGCCCACAAAAATATCAAATAAATGTACAGATCAGCACATGCCATTCTTCAGGCTGCAGTCTAACTTCAGCTTAGTTACTTCCTCATCTCAAACAGAAGGAATGAAGACAATGAGCATCTCACATGCTCCAAATTGTCCTCCAGAGAGTTAGGATGAAAATCATCCTTTTTTCTACTTTTTCATTGATCAGACATAGCTTCTCAAATATTTATACTGAATAAGAAGATAATAGAGATGACTAAGTCAGGGGAAACCACATTTTAGCACCTTTGAAGACAAATTTGGCCAGCATCTATTACAAAACCACTTTCAGTACTTGAGCTACCAAGCTATGAAGTCCTTTAGAGCTATAAAGTCCTTCTAGGCTGTAATTTCCACCATGGAAATTTCCACCATGGAAATTTCCACCCTCTCACAAGAGGGACAGCTGGAGGCAACCATCTACTCAAAACTTATTCTTTCAATTACCAGACATGACCTGAAATCCCATGCCTTTCCTTGGAGAGGCAGGGAAGAGAGGAAGAAAGACTTAAATCAAATATTTGGACCAACGAATAAGATTTTAATCACTACTTAATATATTACATTTTCATTTGTTCATTTCTCTAAACAGCCAGATCACAGCTCAGGATCACAGCAGGATTATCATAAATTATTTAGGTGAACAAGGCTTATTCTGGCATCAGTGTGGATCTTTACAATAGTCACCATGAGGCAGCATTTCTAACTATGTTTTCAGTTTGTCTGTAGTTACAATTTTCATATGAAAACTCACTCCACAGACCTTTCAATTATTCTTTAAGAGGCCTTGCTGACCAGCCACTCTCTGCACTGCGCTGGAGAACTGCCTGACACCATCAGCAAATGGCACCTTCATCCTGTGCTGCTGGAAAAGGAGGAAATGCTTGGAACAGCACCAGCACAGGGGGGGAACATCAGGCTTTCCTGGTCAGTTCTGCTCCTCACTGAGTTTACCACCTCCTCTACTTAACCACACAGTCTGAATGATCCAACCTACTCCCTAGCACTGCTTTTAATGAGTGTCTCAGATGTTGGAATCTCACTAGGATCGTGAAGAAAGCAGAGAAAGTGAAATGCCAGCTGCAATAACTGATTACCAGTTTCACCATCCCTGCTTTCCTACATTTAGAAGACAGCTTTTCAACAGCACAATATACATACAGACACATGAACACAGCCTGCCACAGCAATTGTACAAAGACCAAACTGTGTCCTCCTGCAGTTTCCTGGAGTTTTTATTTTTAAGGAAACTTTGGAGCAACAACTAGGAAGTAGAAAAGTAATATTTAATCAGCTTTGCATTGACACAATTCTACTTGAAATGTTTCCAGATCGCTCTTGTCCATCAAGATGTGACAGCAGATTCTTTCTCAAGTGTCTGGTGTGCACTCCTTACTCAACATATCTCTCTAAACACATAATTACACAGAAAACACCAACAAAAAAACATTAAAAGCAGGGGAATTCCCAACTAAACATGACTTAGTGACAAATAAAAACTGTTTTGGAGGTGCCACATTGTAGTTTAAATGACTATTGCTACAAAAAGATCTGCAAGATATCTGTAATCATCACATTTGAGGAAAAGTGAATCACAAAAATACATCAAGGCTTTAGAACTACTCTGACATGAATAAAATGAGGTTACCTGAAGAATGCACAGTGTTTTAGTTAAAACATAAGAAACCAATCTTATTCTACTTCATTAGAGAACATTTAGGTCTAATATAAAGCCATGACCAAATATAGAGTAAAAGCTCTCTTTGCCATGACAGGAAAGAGAAATGAAAAGCCATTAAGCCATTTCCATGTTTTGAGGAAAATAAAAAGCCAATGCAATTTCATTCTAATTTGAAAAACAAAGATATTAATAGAATTTCCCCCATTTTTTCTTTGGTGCAATCATAAATCTCAACACTTAATAAAAGCATTTAGTAAAACATTAATAGAATTACGGGACTTCTGGTAATGTACAGGAAACTGCACTGAAGCAGGAATTCCCATCAATGTTGCTAAGAGCACACAGTATTGACATTACACTGCACAGTTTTTCATTTCTAAGAGAACTGATCAGCTTCCCATGCTTCTACACTGAGACCATTAGTTTCACTGGGAAAGTGATTTTAATGTGATTCCAACTAGTAAATATTAAACTTGGTTTTAATAAATTAAATTTTAAATTAACTGGGATTATCTTATCATTATGTATAATTTTCAAAAGGCTATGTTATGAACATCAAACATATTAAAGAAAAATGGGGGATTATGCTGCTGAGCTCATCAGCCATTCCAGCGAAGAACAGATTTCTAAGCAGAAAATCCTGAGGGGGAAAAGAAATACAAATGCTTGAGCTGTTCCCACACTAACCTAGAACAGCCTTTAAAGTAACCACTGTCAGCAGATAAGAAGCTCCTCTTACTGAGACTTCTAACAGATATTCAATATTCTATATTCAATTCAACAAGTCCGTCAGCTTGTAACAAAGCATGACTGTGTAATCAGTTATGGCAGCATTTACAACTGAACAAATTCTTTAATTCCAAAACATTAATACTACTTATTTCTTCTCTTCTCACATAAAAGCATTCATTAACTTACATTTCCATCACTCCGTTGTCCACCTTTGTGTGTAATAACTACAACTTCCATCCATTTACGCAGGTGTTGCTATAAAGAAAGGATAATTTGTATTATTCTTCTAATTAGACTGTTCCATTTTAGCATATACTACGAGAGACAATGTAGAGGCAGAAATAATTCTTTGAAGGAAACAAAGGGAAGAATTATCAGTTATTTTCATTCAAGTTGAAAAGTTTACTGCTGCTAGAAGTCCTCTCCATATTCAAGAAAGCAGGGATTACAGATATATATATATATATACAAAAAAACTTAAATCTGATAGTCTTACACTTCTTTGATGACTTGCTTGATGTGTATGCATTTAAATATTTAAATATTCATGCCAAGGGGATAAAGAATTCACATATTCAGTTTAAGCACTGCGAATAAACAGAGAAATGCCTTCCAAAATTTTATAAATCAAGAAAGCACCAAAATAGATTAAGTGCATTGGGAAGTAAAATTGCTAAGGGTGCAAGTGGCACCCTGCTTAAAATAAATTTGTCCAAGCAAACCTTAGCATAACTAGTTACATCTTCACTAAAAAATAAAACTCTTAACTTTTTGGTTTAGAAGCCCTTTAGAAATTTACTCAAAATGTTTAAAGAAATTGGGTTTTTTTATTAATTGTGAAACAAAAATATTTTACTTCCAATGTATACATTGAGTCACTACTGGACTTCTTTGATTTTTCACCAATAAAAATTGTAGCTAGAACAAAATTTCTTCTGGAAGAGCTAAAATAAAAACTTGGATGGGCTTACCATCATCTGATCACAGAATTTATCATTGAAAGAGTTTGGGAAAAGTCTAGTGACCGATGTCAGACGATTCACAACATTGAGGGTCAGACTCCGATAGTCTCCCAGCATCATCAGCAATGGTCTCATGTGGGTGTGAATTTGATCAACTTCTATGGTAGCTCCTTCCAGGAACTGCAAGAGAGTGCACCATTAAGACAGAGGTGGAGAGGGACATGACTTTTGTGCAAGCATTTTCCTTAAAACAGATTCAGCTGACTTGATTTTTCTTCTCTTATTTTGTTCCTTCAATACAATAGTTCAAACAACATCTAGTGCTGGAAATATACACAGTGACAAGATGGATTTGGGAAGCACTGAGGTATTTCTGACACACAGCAGGACATTCCATAAAATAATCAAGTAGGAGATTGTAATTACAGACAGACTGAAAAACTGCTATAGCTATAAATTAAATACACAGCTATGAACAAATTACTTAGACCCTATATTAAGAACCGCCTGTGATTCTGGCTGAAGGCAATACAGCAAATTTCTGTATTACAATCTGCATGCATCCTGAGCAACAGAAAAGGTCAAAAGAGCCTGGCTGCAAGGAGCCAAAGAGAATATTTCCTGTCATAACCAAATATCCTGTGGGCATGAGTTTATCACAGGAAAAAAGCTATCAGACAAATCTAATGTATAGGTCAGAACAACGCTTATTTGCTACCTCCCAACCCAACTGTGTTGTTAACAAGCCATAAATAGTAAGTACATTTCCTCTTATGACCACAGTGACATGAAAAGACACACAACCTCTGGCCAGTCAATGGCACAAACAAATGCAAACCACCAGTATTACTGCAGTTATGTTCCCTGTCCATGTCAGCCCATCTACACAGCATTACAAAGAGGCTGTAAGTAATTTCATTACCTTTTTTTTTTTTCATTTAGAAGAATGGAATTAAAATCTTGCTGAATCAGAATTAGGCACAGCTACTGAACAACAAATCATGATGAAAGAATATCCTTTCCCTGTCCTTCCAGCCTTTATACATGATAATGTAGCATCCACAGGACAGACAGGGCAGAGTCAGGCAAGGACACTAATTCTGACCTCAAACATGACAGCCAGGGTTCTGTTCCTTAAGATAACCATCACACTGTGATGCAGAGTCTAACTCTGGTGTCCTGCTTTACTTTTCCAAAACCAACTATGGGATCTCCACCACTTCATTTAGGAACACAGACAAAACAGGGGAAGAGCTTTTACAATAAAGCCAAGCCTGTACGTTTGCAAAAATGCTGAGAAGGACTGATGCTATTTAGAAAAGAAGACTCATTTACAAAGACCAGAGCAACAGAAAGAGGGAAAGACTGCACAGAAGGACTGGAAGATTTACCATGGTCCTTATTCAAGAGCTTATAATTCTTAATTGCAACCTGGATAATCCTTTATGGCCAAGTTCAAATCCCAAACAAACACATCTGAGACAAACTTTATCAGCATCACTAACAAAAACTGAACAGAGCAACAATATTTCCTGTAGAGAATTTTCCCAAGAAGTTCTTGTATGCCCTTGTACCAAGGAAGTAAAGTAGAGAGAACAATGGCCTCAAAAGGAATGTTGTTTTAATACAGTCACCTTTCTCATGCACGCTTCTCCTGCCTCCTGCAGCTCGTTATTTGTTGAATTCAGTGCCTTGAAAAGTGCAGCAATGATTTTCTCTCTTGACTGAGGCAAGTAATTGCAGGCAGCTAGAGCATCTGCAAATATCAAAGTAAATTTGTTCTTTTTGTTAACTGAATTTCAAAGGAGAGGAGAAAATAAACCCTAATTGTACACCGCTTCTCTTATAGCTTCTTTTTATGTCACCTCAAATTGCAGACAGCTAAAGGTCTGTATGCATTGCCAAAATCAACAGGCATCATAAAATAGTAAAAGAATGAGAATTCTATTAACATTCTATAGTTTTCCTAATGCTTTATAACATAATTAATCTTAAAATATTTTGGGTTCCTTTCAGAAAACTGAATTCTAGTCATTAAGAAGGCAGCGATACTTTCCCATTATTCTCTCCATTAAACTGTAACTTCAGGAGAACAGTCATCAGTCTTCCAGTGCTCAGGTTTCCTGCTGATCTCAGGAAGCAGACTGCCCATTGTTCACAAGGACACTTAACTGCATCAAGTCTTCTTTAGGAGATTTTACTTACTTAAGGCTGCAATTCGAAGAGGTACAAGTGATGGAAGACTTTTGTAGCAAGGTAGTTTCATTAGGGCAGCATCTTCAGCCTCACACAAATTCAGTAACTAGGAAAAAAATAATCATTTTAATATTGCTACTCACCTCTGAAACACCACTATCTCACTCCCACATTTACAGACAGCTTTTCTCCTACAGCACTTTGTTTTTGTCTTAACTCAAAAGCAGAGGATCTTCTGCATTGACTGCTGCAGGCAAAGCAGACTTCACTTGACATTTTAAAAGGGAAATTCTTCCGTTTCAGTGAAGTTTAAAATGCACAAAGAAAACTATGTATCTTTAACACCAAAAGTACTAACGCCATCATAGAGAAGCATCTACATTCAAAGATGAGAACATAAAAAGAAAGTACCTCTGTGTAGAAAACCTTGTGTTCCACAACATTCAGATCCATTGTAAACAATCGGGGCTGCAGGGTTGTGCAAAATGTGTTTCCCTCCATCAGGCCAATCTGGGCGTTTGCAGGCTGGTGCCGAAGCAAATGTTTTTTAGGAGGAACCATGTCCTGGAGAACCTACGTGATGTAATTTAGATTTACTGAATTAGCAGCTATTGAAATGACCCCACAGACCCAGCCACCGAGAAGACACCATTAGTCACGGCTCTAGGTTTGTATCTATTTTCTACTGTGGCTCCAGATGTGTGTTGAGAAAAAATTAAGCTAGAGGAAAAGTAATTCTCTGAATTACTTTGATTCACAGTCAGTTTGCAAAACAGTGTAGTAGCTGTAATTAATACATATTCTCTGTGAACAGATCTATGGTATTTAATAACTTCACACAACATCATGAACAACAAAGAAATTCACAGACTGAAGCATTTCAAACAGTCAAGAAACAAGAATATTTTAAGCTCCTAAAACATCAGAAAACCAAAAAAGTTTGTGTAACTTTTTTCCATTACACCAACTTCTCACTTTCCCCATTAAACAGCTTCAGCAAAGTAAGATATCAATTAGGGAGCTTCTCAGTATAATCTGGAATGTTGTCATGGCCCTTAAGGTTTATGTGCATTCGATTATCTTCCAAAAGACTAAACAATATCAGCTTTAAGGAGTATCTAGCCAAAAGTTATTTCTACGAGCTTTGAACTTTATAGTCTCTTTCTGGATAGGAAAAGGCATAGCAATAATGCCACATATTTAGACAATAACAAAAGCAAGCCTCAAAATGTAGCATCTATACGGCCTTGCCTATGTCTGATTGGCAGGATGAGCAATTCATAATTTAAGGAAGTAAATCAACCTGAAGACACTATAAATACTGGCTAAGAGTCAGGCAGAGCCTGTATGAATCTCTGTAGTGCCCTAGCCATTGTGTATGTTTGAACAAGAAAACTTAGCAAATGACAAACATATGCTATCAAAGCACTACAAACTTAATTCACTACTGCAGAAAAACGTACAAAGAAAAGCATTTCTGCAAATCTAAACTGGAAAACAGCTTTAAGCTCTGGTTCAGTAAATATTTCTGCTTACCTCTTTATGTGGCTCCATGATGACTGTGACACTTTTGCCAGTGACCTGTGCAAGCACCTGCAAGGAATGCATGGCTTGTTTTCTCACAGTGGAGTTTGGAGAGGTCACTTCTCGAACAAGGTCATGTGTGACATGATGGAAAGACTTCTCCTGTGCTGCAAGGATTTCTTCTGTTTTTTCTTCATCTTTTAAAGGAGTTGCACATCTAATCAAGAGCTGTTCTAATGTGGTCTTTGCCATAGCAACTGCTCCATTGGAAACCTGAGGCATCAGAGATCATTTTTATCAGCTAAGTACAGAACAAAGATCACAAATTTATGCATTACTCATCAACTTAGAATTTGATTTTGATGAATTCTATGATTTGATTTCCAACTAAGCTTAGTGATTCTGTGCTAAGTGACAGTGAACATGTGTTATTTTGTGATCTACATGTGGCCTGTACATTTCTGAAAGCAGCAAGCGTAATCTCAAAAACTTCAGCAAAGTTATGTGGAAATTACCTCATTCCTAACTTCAGATATTGGTTTGAGTTAAAATGACTAGAATTCACTAGCTCTTGCAGGTAAAATGCATTCTGAAGTTCAGCAAAATCAAGATTACTAAGAGTTCAATCTGTGTGAATTTAAGGCCAGAAATTTTCCCCACACTATTTGATAAAATTCATTCACTACATACCTCTCCAGTTAAGTCCATCATAACAAAGAGAAGTGCCTTCAGGAAAGTCTGCTGGTTCTGGAGGACCCAAATCAGTGGCAGCCGTTCCATAAGAAATTTAATGGACACAACACCTCCTAGTTTAGCATACCAAGCTTGTTCATAACAGCAAGCACATAAACGTTCCACAATGTATGAAAACAAGGGAAGCTGACAAGCCTGGAAGCAAAGAAATTGATCAGTTTTCTTTCCTCAGCTTACTGGTAGCCTCCAAAATTTTGGAAGCAAAATTGCATTGGCTGAAATTCAATCCTTTCAATACACTTATAAAAATCTTACCCTTTCCTTTGAACCCAAGATGATGCTTGCAACATCAAATATCACTGCTAGGGCCACCTCTCCTATTTTGCAGAGCTCCTTCTCCTCATATGCCATGCAGATTGCTATGGCATCAATAAGCACCAAGGGATCCATGCCTTTTGACCCATTTTCTTCACTATGAAACATTGCTGTGCTAGGCTGGCTCCCAACCTGATAGCACTGCAGCAAGAAAGGACCTGGAATTTGTAACAGGGAACGGGGAGGAGGGGAAACAAAAATAAAACAATGGATATTTCAATATGAATAGTCTTTTAATTAGATTTTACTACTCCTCGGACTAGCTGATGGCAAAACCAGTAAGCCCTGTGCCTATTTGCATATAAATGGATTGTAAGACATCCTTCACTCCTAGAAGAAAAAAAGATTACATCTACTTGAATATTTTCTTCTATGCACTAGACTATGCACTGCAAGATTTAATTAAAATGAAGAGTCATAAAAATCCCAGTTACATTAATGTGACAATGAAGAGTGATATGCTTATAATATGCTTTTTACCAAATTACTTGTCATAAAGCCCAAACAAAAAGTTTTCTTCATGGATATAAGACACTGAAGTGCTCCAACATTCGCTTAGTTCCTGTAAAGGGCCTTCAAAATCACAACTGGCAACAAACCAATTAAAGACCATCTGCAAATAGTACTGTGAGTATTAAGTTACACAAATGCTCTGGAACTATATATAACTGTTCCACACTGCAGTCATTTCACTGGCTGTAGCATTTACAGAGCATTATTAGGCGACTGCTTGTTTTTCTAAATTTGTTTAATAATTCCCACTGCTCTAAAGAATTAAAACATAATTCAGCCATCAAACAAAAATCCCGTGTCGTTACCCAGAAGCAACTGCAATACTGTGACTTTTTAAAACAAAGTGCTGTGGGCAGAAGCACCGAGCTGTGCACAGCTCTCCTGGGGGCCCCAGGAGCTGTGGCCCTGCTCTCACCGCACTGCTGAGCCACGGCCACCATGGTGTAGTGGCGGATCAGGCTGGCCACGAAGGGCAGGGCGCTGGGCCGCAGGTCCTTGATGACAGCTGACATGAAGGCCCCGGTCAGGGCCTGCTCGAACGTCCTCCGAGCCGGGGTGTCCTGGGCCTTGTAGCGGTGCGAGATGATCACGCTGGGGATGGACTTCTCTGTGAAGCTGGAACACAACGTCCTGCTCAGCAGAACCCCCAGCTGCGGCACCCCCACCTCAACCACAGCCACAGACTGCACTGAAAGTTTGCTCTCCATGTCTAACTCCTTCTCCACCTCCTGCTTTCCCCTCATTTTGATAGAGCTAGACCAGTTCACTCAGCCCATATTAATTTTGTCAGCCACTGGTCTCCAGCATGATGGATAGCTCAATTTCATCAGGAACATTTAAAGCCAGTGGTTCAGAAGAAGCCACGTATATACAATCATAGGTATACAGGCATCACACTGCAACTCAATTACAGAATGTCATTTTCAATATTTTGACATTTTTCCCTTTCTTAAAATGACATTTGAGTTTAATCTTGAATGATTGAAACATTATTTATCAAATCACTGCCCAACAAAACTTATTCATTGCAAAGCTATATTTATGTCAAGTCTAACAAGCCCAAACTGTGAAAGTGACTATACTCTTTAGCTACACTTAACTACATTGCAAGAGTCAAAGTCAGCCCACACTTTTTGGGCAAAGATGTTAGAGTTGTCTAAAAGCAACAAACTCATGAAATATCAATGACTAAAATTACAAAACATGTAAGAAAAGCTTCAATAAAAGGCTCCCACACCAAGACAAACAGAGGCTGCGTGTGACTATAGCTTAGTCGCTAAATGAAATTGAATTTTCTCTTTCACTTTAGTAAAAGCTTAGATGTACATACAAAATGTCACAATCTAAATTAATCTTTAAAATATAATTAAGCACCAGAATATTCCAATTATTTAAATATATAAAACTAAAATTAATCATATTGATCATATGTAATAGATTATACACTGGACTGTAATTAGGGGAAGAAAATTAAAATATGAAACATTAACATGTCATTGGCATTAAAAAGCATGCTAACAAAATTCCTTTTCACCAACAGGCAAAAACCCCATGAACTGCACAGACTAATCCCTGTCTCTAAACTAGGCTGCTCCAAAGACACCATAAATTTTACATACACATTTACGTTTAAAGAATTGTCATACTTGGGATGTGCCAGAAGCTGGTATAATGCATGTTTGTTATCATCCAGGCTCATCATGGCCACCAGGAAGCACTTGATGACCTCCCAGGCCTGCCTGCGGTAATAGGGCTCCGTGTTGGCGCTCTTCAGACAGTCCAGCGCCGTCTCGATTGCCTAGAATGGAGCCAGAGAGAACACACACACTTCTTGCTCTTGGCAATTACCATAAGGCCATTAATCAAGGGAACGGTATCATTAATATGTATTAAAAGTAACCTTTAAAGTATGCACAGTTTGGAGTGCCCAAGTTAAGAAATGCAGAGAGAGCGTGGCTTGGAAACACCACGGTATTTTCTGTGCTTTTGTACATGCTAAGTCTCATGGCAGATACATTTACCTCCATGGTCAGAAAGCATTTCAAGCTTTGAGTGAGGTAAACCTTCACTGTGTCCCTCTCCTTCCCCGAAAAGAAATTTTCCTTGTCTTCCCTTCAGCAATAATTGCTGTGTCTAATCCCTTTATACTGTATGTATATAAGGCACTTATATCCATATATAAATGGTACTTTTCCATGCATGATGAAACATTCCTGTAAGCAACTTCTAAACACCAGTTACTTAATGGAAATAGTACTCTTCCTTTGGAAGAAGATTTAATACATTCAAAAATAATTCAAATCAATCTTTTAAGATATGAAGATGATTAAAAAGGGGAGTACATCTCTTTGGGAAATTTCTATTTTGTGTTTATATACATACAGAGATAAAAATACATAAAAGCACAACTGCCTAATTTCTATCCTTCTCCCACAAAAGACAGAAAGATAAATGAGATGGGCATTAATTAAAAAAAAATACAAACATGTAAACATTGTTCTGGAATGCACGAAAAAAAGTATTATCAATTACAAGTAAAATCTAATCATCCATGCTTAATAAGTTTATGTAGAAAAAGCCCCTGCTACAAAGTGGGCATTTTCCTTCCTTGGTATTTCCACTTAATAACTAATTGTCATCCCAAGTTTTTATCACAGCATCTCAATGAAAAGAAAAATTAGTTTTGGACAGATCACAAAAGTCTACCAGGGCACTAAAAGAAAACAAGGATTTCTTGTTTTCAGTTTATTCTACTTTTTTTTTTCTTTGTACTGTGACGTTTCTTTTTCATAGATACAAAGTGTTCAGCAGATAGTCAACATCGAGCAGCTGAAGATTGCTCCATATCAATGTTAGATGCTAAAATCCTTTGGAAAACTTAGTTTGAATTAAACCTAGCAGGACAGGCAAATGTCAACAACTACAGTATTTATATGTATTCAATTCATCAGCTTCAGTACAGTGGAGAAATCAGTAAATCTGCATTTTAAGAATCACTTTTCCAAGCTATTTTTAAGCCTGTTGGATGGATGGAGCCAGAGAGCCAGCTGCCTGTGAAGAAAATTGCTTACTGCATTCAGATGATATCTACTTATGAAAGTCTAATTGAAAAGGTAAGTATTAAAACTCTACAGATCAAATTATCTCAGAATCCAGCTTCAGACTCAGAGATTAGATTGCTGTAATTAGTGAGAACTCAGCACTTGTGATACACCACAACTGCCAGATGAAAGCCAGTGCAGTACAAAGTGCTTCCAGAGACAACAAAAAAACCAAATCACTGGAGTCATGAGAATAATCACCACTGAAGAATTCTACAGTAAAATTTTGATACATTTCAAAAAGCAAATAGGGACTTTTAGATGAGATTCCTGCTCCTAACCTAAGCAATACACCAGAAGTTCCAACCTTACCCTTTCTGTGAAAACATTTGGGCCAGTTTAGCTTCCTATCCTAGATCACTTTGTAAGAGCAGTACAGCATGCCTAAATCTATTATTTTGGGGGTGAAATCTGACACAGTTTATAGAAGAAATCAAGTAAGAACTTCCAGACAGATATTTTTTAATTTGGCTTCTCAGCATTGAAAGTAACTTCAGCCCTTACCTTTTCCATTGGGAGCTGAATGGATGCTTTACAGTCTGAAAATTCAATTGTAATACTGGGTCCTTGGATTTCTGTGACCACATATTGTAGTTTCTGTGATTCCTTCAACATCTTCCTGTTACTTCCACCAAACTTCCCAAGCACACGGTAAGCCACGTGGGAGATGCTGTCAGCAGGGTTGCGCAGGGTTCTCCACAAAGCCTGGGGGTTAAAAGGTAGATGGGCAGACCAGGCTTACCTCAACATTGTTCAAGTTGTAATGTAAAAAACCATCTTACTCCAACATTTTTCAAGTTGTAATGTAAAAAAAAAGTCAATGAAAACACTTTTTTTCTTGTATTTGGGTAACTGACTCTGCATAAGTTCCTTATCAAGGTTGAATATAAGCAGTCTCAGTTCACAACAGCCCAAGTGCTTTGTAACAAGGTTGTCCTAAATGCAGTTTTAGATTAAACTACTGCCATCAGCTACAAAATCTTTGCTATCTTGGAATGTAGTTTCATGTTTATGATGAATATTAAACATCATTGTTAATTAAAAAAGCAGGCCAGTTAAGGCTGAACTGAATTAAGCTCAGAGCTAGTTTTGAAATATAGAAGCAACTGAAGTAAATAGAATGTAACCATTTAACAAAGTATATAGGAGAAACAATTAATTCACTTCTAAATTTTCAGAGTTTTCAGCTTAACAGCACAACACCAACTATCTTTCTACACTCAGACTGGTACAGGTTTCATGACAGATTTTTCAAGTTTTTGCAACCAAAGCTTCACACAAATTTCTAATAATATTCAGCAAAGCAATGACCTCTTGTGGTCTAACAGGAAACAACACGTTTACCTGCATGAGCTCAGCTCGAACTGGCTGAATGTGGTCGTACAGGAAGTCTGGCTGCAAGTTATCCACACACAATTCCAGAGTTCTTAAGCCCTGGCTAACCAGGGTCTGGGATCCATTGAGAGCTGACACCAAGGGGTCCATCAGCATGGGCAGATAGGGCAGCAGCGAGCTCAGCCGAACGGGCACAGTGAGGCACAGCTCTACAAACAAGTCTTTCATGTGCTGCTTGTGAAGGCCACTTTGTAACATATTAAGTCCTGAAAATGATGGATAAGTTATACACTCACAGGAAAAAGACAGTCCACAGTTTACTGTTAAAAATTGCTATTTCCTCAATTCAGAAGAACCTGACGTTTTTAAACACCATAGAGCTTAAATGTTTTTAAACACTGTAGAGCTCTGTAAATAATGGATTAACAAAACATTAATACCATTATTATTCTAACTTACATCTAAGGATGTCATGCAGTGGATGCTTTTTTATGTACACACATACAGAAGAAAAAGCATCTATGCATATTTTAAAGTTTAATATTAGACTCAATAAGGCAGCATTTGACAACAGCAGATAGAAAAGAGAAAAAGATAATTTAACTCAAACCTCAGCCTTGTAACAATAAAAAAAAACCCACACAGAACTGTTTTTAAAACATTTTGAATCCTGAAAAGAAACATTCAGTGAGTTCAAGTATATTAATTACTCCATACAGACTAAGCACACTCCCCAAGTGATTTTTCTCCCCATAAAGGTTTCACATATTCCATAAATCTACTGACATGAGTTTTACGTAATGATTTATTGATAACATATATGTTTGTTAACTACAATAAAAACTGTCCCTACAGCTGTAGATCTGAATCAGTCTACAGCCCTGGAATAGTTCTAATTAGCTTGTCCTTAGGTTTAAGTAGCTCTCCACATTTCCTTGCTCACCCTCAGTATTTCTGGAACACAGTTCTTGCAAGCATAAATGCTCAATTAATCAAACTGACTGTTATTTCTCTTTCTTTCTGCAGTCTGGCACTACTTGAATTTCTATTTATCATGCCCTTGCAGGTGCACACACATGCCCTCAACTGCAGAACAGCCAGAGCTTCACTGCTGTGTTCTCCCCACAACACCAGTGACAGCCTGGCAAGGATGCTTCGCCTCCTCACTCATCCCTCAAATGCTTTATGCCAACAAAGTTACCCGTTGAAAAAAAAACCCGAAACAAGTAAAAGAAACAAACAAGAACACCCCAACAGCCCCACAATGAAAAGAAGAAAAACAAGCAGCAGAAATTGTGAAGCAGCCAAAACTATGGAGCCTGAAGCAGCTGATAGTAAATGAAAATAAGCACATTCAAGGTATTTAAATCAATCACTAAACTCAAAATCAGAAGCTACTTATCAGGGGTAGGGTTTTAGTTTTGAAGGGTTTTTAACTACATAACATAACTTTATTACTACTAGTCACATAAGAAAAATCAGAAGCTGGTGCAGGGAAAGAAGGTATTGTTCTACCTTGCAGTAAGTTTGGTAACAGCGGCAAGAATTCTTGGTATAAGAGATCATGACTGCCTCCTCCAATAGATCTGAACAGTGCTCTGAGCAGCAGGAAATAGTTATAGGGCTCTTTGGCAGTCTGTGCAAGTTCCATAGAGCTGTTCACAATCTTGTGCAAATGTGGCTATAAAGAAAATAAAGCTTGAAGATTAATAAAATACCAATTTTATCATCATCGTACTGTACAAGAGTTTAGCATGAGATTCTGCAAATCTGACACAATGAAAAAGTATTTCCTCTCAAGTACCTGGGAATGTGGAGCAGAAATCAGAGGTGTCAGAATGACAAGAAAGGACACTTAATATTAATTTACCCCTGATCTAATTTCATCACTACTTCTTAATTTTTGTGAATGCTAAAATTTCATGTTGAAAGCAAACTCTCTCAAGTCAAAAAGGGTATGGAACTGGTGGCCTTTCTAGAGCAGAGGACATGAACACCTTGCAAGATTCATTGAAAATAGTTGACAAATACCAGTATTCTCATGGACCAGAGACAAACAGTGGCGTGTCTGGATATTATTAACATCTAAAAAGCTTTCTACATTGCTATGCAAATCCTGCAAACAGCCTTCACCATTCAATTAAATTGTCTGCCCAAGACCCCTACCATTCATCCCATAGAAACAAAAAAAAGTAACAGAAGCATGAAACTGTGAAGGTAGTAAATTACACTCTTCAAACTTCATCTCCATCTTATAAAATCCAAATGACCTTGATTCTGATGACAAACTGCAAGAATTAAAGCAAGATTATATGAATATTGTTTCATATTACTGTTAGTTTTCAAAGATTCTGGGACATTAGTAATCCCCCCTCTGTTCTACCGTTACCTGTATCAGAAATTTTGTTTGGTACAAAGTACAAGGAAGTAAAACAAAGAGAAATTATGAGAGAACAACCAGTGTTCCATTTAATTCTTAATGTCTTTTCCAGATACAGGCAGCTGCTGCTTTTATGAGAAAAGTGCACTCTTGCTACAAGCTCAGCATTTCTAAATTCACTGAATAATGAGATTATCTCATGAACATAAATAGATCCTTGGAATACATAATGTTTTGTCAGCAGACAAAATAGCATTCCTTAAGCCCAGACTTTCCAAGAGCACAGAAAAATCTAACTCAAGAGGTACATGTCACTGAATATGACATGAGTGAACAAGATTCACCAACACACAAAAAAGTGATTTCAATCCAAGCAAAACTCTTAAGTTAATACAGAAACAAAGGGAGAAAATATGCAAGAATTTATGCATGTCCTGACCATGAAGTTAAATGAGCTTATGGCAATCACAGATCACAGCCATCATGCATCAGCCATTTATACTCAGAATTAGTACATCACTTCACAGTTTCAAATAAGAAGAAAATGTTCATAGAAACTATCTCTTATAAACAAGGCAATATACTTGGAATTTGGAAAAAAATAGAGATGTGTCACAAATAGTGCTTCACTCAAATGTTAGACTGTGCAAAACTCTTGAGAGTGCTGTTTTTAAAGCAGACTTATTTTTCACACGAATGACCTTTACCTTCAGCATTTGTTCATTTTCAGCTGCAAATAGTGAAACTGAGCCAAAGACTAACTTGAACAGCTTGAGATACAGATTGGAGAGTTCCACATTAGAGCCCATTTCTGGCAGACGATCCAGAAGATATTCCACCAGAATGGTTGCAAAGAGAGCAGAGGTAGTAGGGTTTGCCAAGAAAGAATTGGCAACAATCTATAAAAGGAAACCACAAAGAACTTATTACTGCTGTAATAAAAAGAACAAAAGGATAAATGCACTATCCATTAAAAAAAAAAAAAAACTAAGACAAATTTCTTTCCCCATCTCTACTGCTACCCAAGTGATTCTTTTTGTCCTCAGTGAAAAACAATGTATGTAGCTTAATGTTGAAGTCTTAGGTTAAATTTTAGATGGATATTATAGGATTTGCATTCTGTACAACAGTAGAACATTAGCACAACAACAAGTCCATAATGTTCAGTACTTTTCAAGAATTATGTCCATTCATATCTTCTAAACTGAAGTGTTCATGTTTGTATTGCATTACTTAGTCAGGTAAGGTTTTTTGAAAATCCATCTTGAAATTATTTTCATAGACTACTCTTTATATAGATCCTATAGACAGCCTCAAATCTCACATGCTAATTTCAATATTATTATTTATAATTCTATGTCAGCCATATGTACCTCAAGGAATAAGCTCTTTCCTACATGCTGCTCATTATCAATTTAAAAAGTAAACAGTAACATACCTGAAGAGCATAGTTTTTGGAGATCCTCTCCACCATGTAAGGAACAGTAGTTTGAAAGATTTCTTTAAAAGTTAAAGGGTTCATCATCGTGAACACACCAGCAAAATGCTCCAGAACTTCCTTTTCCTCTTTCATCCTGACTGTCTGACAGTTTGCTACTCGAACATATGTCTGTCCATTTCCTGCTATTTGCACCTACAGCAATTGAGAAAACACATACACTGGTTACAGAATTTGAGTAGCTTATTACCCATTCTTCTTAAAATAGCTTTTGAAAGTAACTGAGATTTTATGGTTTTACATGTAAGTCCCACACAACCAGAAGTTAGGCACAAGAGCCAATCATGATAAAAATACTAAAATTGAGTGTTTTCAGAACAGATTTTAAAACTAGGAAGTTAGAAATGGAGAAAGACAACAGTAGGAGCTATCAGTGTATTTGTAAATTACTTAATACCCAATCAAACACATTTACATTTCATTAGTACATTGTATAACTACTGAAGTTAAACACAGACGTGAATGCTTCAACTGTTAGCTAAACTATCTCTTTCAAGGAAAGATTTAATTCACCACATGAAAGACAATTATTTTCAGTCTGACTTGCCTGCATGAGCAGACAAAAACGGCTGTTGAGAAAATACTCTGTTGCTTGCAAATAGTAAGTACGTTGAAATTCACTTTTGAAATTAATTCTTCATATTGAGCATTTCTCAATAGTTATATTGAGTTATAGTGGTCCCAATTAAAGACTTAGTGAAAATATACTATATGTGTAATCTGCATTTTAGCTGACAAAATCCTTATTAGAAAATCTAACATACAGTAACTGTATAAATTGAAGTGGTATGTGGGCAGGTTACATACCTGATAAATATCTAATGCTTGCATTGCATATTTTACCAGTTTTATATAGATTTGAGTCTCCTTAGGTTGCAACTGTTTATTAGGAATGAATTGTGCTTCTGAAAGAAGAATGAGATAATTAAGAATTAAAAATACTATTTGCTTTCATTCTAGAGAGGCTTTTTTCTGTAGAATTATGAGCGATAAATGCAATTAAATATGCAGTTTTACCACCAGGAGCTTTGCATGAGGTGATGCCCCACGTGATTGTCTTGACCCCACAGACCAAAGTTTTCACTAAGCTCCGGCAATCCGTGACCTGAAATGTCTGCTTATCTTCTTTTTCTTTCTCCCCTTGTTTTTCAAACACAGGCACAGGTGCAGGGGCCACGGGAGTGGCTGGGGCAGGAGATGGGACAGGAACAGGGGCTGCATTTGCTGCTGTGGGCACTCCAGGTAAGGCGGCTTCAGCTGCCCCAAGCTCAGACTGGGGCTTGCACTTCTTAAAAATGACAGACAGCTGGTAGCGTGCTATGGTGTGGAATTTCAGAACAAACACCTAAGGCAAAGGAGGACAGGCAGATCAAAGAGCAGGGAGCAGGGGAAAAAGAAAAACAAAGTAAGTTTCTTTTTCAAAAATCATTCTAAATTTAATAGCACCAATACTTCAAATCAGCATACAAACAAATCAGCATACAAACATACAAACATTTTTAAGTGTATCAATAAACTCGTTTGCCTTCTTCAAACAACTAGTGCATCCTTGATCTTCAAAAATACAAAAAACAACTCCATATAAAGATCCTTTAAAAGGATCATTAGGTATTCAAAGAGCAGATATTTCTAATTGTACACATTGTATTGTGCCACGCAAGGACCTGTGCGAAGATCCTCTTTCAGGGCTTAATAACAAGCCCATGCCAAAAAGCACACCCATAACCAGAAGGCATTAAAAAAATACAATTCTTGCATACTCTTATGCAAGGAAGAAAAGATAACAAAAATTTAGACTAAAATTATTTTAAAAAAACCAAGCTACTCAAAACAGGCATTCAATTTCCTGCTTTGAAACTAGCCACTGAATGAAGCTGAGTTGACAAAGCATCTCCACTACACTTGAAATATTATCCCAGCTGCAGAGCGTTTTAAAGAGCCCTTCTCTGAAGCACTGAAGTGAAATACAGTACACAGGCTGTGCCTGCATATTCTCATTTCTGAAGAAAGGAGAAAGTAAAATGTGATTGACAACATACTACAAAACAGGATATCCAAGCAATTATCAAATGCTTTAAACAAATCAATACCTCCAGCATCCTCATAAGGATGTCTCTACCATTTCCATTTTCCTGTTCACTTTTAGACCGGATACAGTCTACCAAATTTAGCAGGAGCTTGCAAGACATGGTCTGGATACTGCTTGGCAAGGATTCATCATCAATGTTCTTGGCAAAGAGCTGGACAGCCAGGGAGAGGTCATTGAGAGGCAAATGCTGCCGGACGTGATGTACCAGGTCTGCCAGGGTGCTGTATGCAAGGGGTCTAAAGCCAAAACCAGCAATGAGGAAAACACACTGAGCACAACTGAAAATGTTGTTCATTTGACTAAACAAACAATAACTGCCTGGAGATACTTCCAAATTTCTCAATGCAAGTTTTCTATTTTCACATGCAAACCCAGAGTTCACAAGGCCCTTTCGGTTACACAGGGTAATTTTAACCTGTGCAATTTAACCAATGATGCATCAATCTATCCCACAGCTCTGGTGCTGCCTCTCTGATCTTTCTTCCTTCACTGCAGGACACCTCACCACATATTTTCATCTACATGCAGTTAACATGCATGCTAGCCACGTTTTGAGCAATGCTGGTAATCTGTTTCATAATTAATCATAAATTATTCTAGCAGAGCAAATACTTCTAAATCTAATACATGTTGTCAATAAGGTACACTCAATACCTAAACAAAAGGAAGTAATTCTCCTAGTTAAGATATTAATTTGGTGAGCAAGCTTACCTAAAATTTAGAATATTGAAGTCACAGAAAGGTGGGTATTCTCTCCATTCACTTTTTCAATTGCAAACAAGAAAGTTTTAAGTATTCATTGACAAAACAGTTTAAATTTCATTCAGATTTTACACCAGACATAAGATTTACAGTGTTTCATGAAATATTGGGCAGATACTGAGTTGGTTTCTCGGTTTTGATTGTCCTCCATAATTCACAAAACTGAAATCATCTTCATTCACCCATTTTTCTTATTTTGTCCTACACTCACATTACCATGCTGTGCCATCAAAGTGTTAAACAAAAGCCGCCATTACAGCAGCAGAAGCTCCACCAATAAAACTATCTAGAAAAATTAGTTATTTGAAGCAAAGATTTAGGACCCTATACAGAAGCTGCTGTAAATATTAATAATTTTCAAAGTAAGCAGCCCTGGCAGGCACTCAGATCATTACTCTAAACTTTCTCATACCTCAGTGTCTCCCGGGCAGTGTATCCAGAGCCAATCAGTATAGATTCATCAAACAGCTTGTCCATGCATGGGATAAATTCTAGAATTTAAAAAACAGAAAAATTAAAAAGACATACACAACAAATGGCAAAGGAAATAATCAAAATAAGACTGTTAAGCATTAGACCACTTAACTTCGGTATTTAAACCTGAAGTTAGAAAGTGATTTTATCGCCAAATTAATTCCTGAAGCTTATAAAAGGCAGTGCCATTTACAAGGAAATTTTCAAACAATCTCTTGTGACTGTCTACTCCACTGACACTTGCCCCTTGAGTAACACTGCAGCACCCAGTCAAAGACAATTATATTTGCAAAGAGAAAAATATGCTCAGGTTATTTACAACTTAGAAAAACTTTTTGTACATAACTAAAGAGTTATTGGAAATGACAAGTTGGGCAACCCTGCACACTACAACTCTGTTTGGCCTGGCATCTTGTGATAGTCCAATATAAATAAGCAATATGCCTCTTAAATTGACAGAAATAGCAGAAATCTTTCCAGTTTAAGGTACACTTATAAAAATTGCTACATACGGCTCCTCAGGTCTGTTGTCAGGATGTGCTTAGCAGCAATCAGGAGTTCCTTCCTGAGGTGTGCTGTTTCAGCTGGACAATTGGAGAGCAGCTGCAACATTCCTTTTACCATTTGCTGAGAATATTTAGCCACTAATTCCTGCAACAAAGAAAGAATAACATGAGTACAACTACTACAACGCTCTATTCTTAAGGTTTGTGTTACATTTGCGAAATAGCGCTCCATTAAAACCCACTAGTTTCTCTTCCAAAATCTAATCCAAAAACTAAAATACAAATCATTCCATAAATGCCCAGGGAGGGGGAATGGCATATTTTTACTTTGTATTCACATGAGGATACTTTTGAAAGGATAACCAAGCACAGCTCCACCTCCAGATATTCTACACAAATGCTCCCGTCTCCAACCCCTGATGCACTGCAGTCATGCAGGTCACTTCCCTGCCATAAAGCAACTAGGAACCTGATGTATTGAGTACCAAAATAAAAATTCATCCTACCTGGTAAATTCTGATGATGTAAGCCAAGAAAGACAATGTTTTAATCTGAGCAGCAATAAAATCAGCATACAACTCCTTGTTATAAAGTTTATGTTGTCTGAAATTAAATCGATCAGTGGTTACAATTTTGTTCCTCCCCTTTAGTACCTTCACTCAGAAAATTCAGTGAAGTTTCAAATTACATCATCTTGTAGTGAAGTTCTTGCTTCTTAAAAGAATACAATCTCTCTGGAAGAGCCCATTTCCAACAAGCCCTCTGCCATTCAAATTCCCAGCAGCACCTTTCTACAGAAAGCCAAGCCAATACAAAGCAGCACACATTTGGCTCAGTGCCCCTAACTGGGGCCAATTTTTCTCCAAGCAATATTCCCTCCCACAGACTTGTCTGTCTCTCTCGAGCTTCAACCACTTAACCAGGTCATCCAGGCAGACAGGGAAAGGCAGAGATCTTGCTCCCACTGCCCTGACCAGAACCCCTTGCTGCTGTTCAGAAACAGCCCTGTCTGAGGCAGGAAAAGCAGTGCCTCTCTCTGCAACATCACAAGGCTTCATGTAAGCCACACCCTGAAGAGCACAAATCTATCACTGATGGTATGGCAAAGATTAGACAATGGCAAGTGTCCACACTCCCAGGGTCTTCATCACTGTCCGTGATGATGTGGATTTTTTTCAGAAACTCTATTTTAAAAAAACTCATTATCAAATAATAAACTGGGACCTACTGCACAACTACGGACTTTACCAATGACATATAATGCCAATAACTTCACCTACAGAGCCTTGGTAATTTTTAGTCAAATAACCATTGCTACTTTTGATAATAAGAATCAAAAATCACAAGACAAAAACCAAAAATATTTTGAGCAATATTGAATGACAGGCTTAAGTAGTTTATCTCAAATATCATCAAAATACTGTTAAATGCTCTTACCTTGCTTGAGCAGAAACTTGTATTATAATAGTGTTCATAATCAAGGGCACAAATTCAGCTACTACATTATGAATGTTCAGTTTGTAGAGCTTAAGAAAAAAAAGTAGTATTAGAGAAATTCACAAGTCACACTTGCAGTCAAATTACTGGAGAGCTAATCAGCAAAAAATTAAGACATATCACCAGCTTATTTTTAGATTATATATTAATTTCAAAAGTATATCACTTTCATTTTTATTAATATGATAGCCAACAGAAGTTACATGAGCCATTCAGTAATGAAGTATTTACATGCAAAATACTGAAGTGTACTAACCTGATACATGAGAACAACAATAATAGGTAGCTCAGCCAACACCTTCAGTGATAAAGATCCTCTGGGAATTATTGAATGCTGAAAGAAGGAATACATGCTTTATAAACAGTCTAATTATTAATTCAAGAGAGTAAGTAAAACACAGTTTTACAGAAACTGCTCATTTTAGTAGCACTATATTTAACAATAATAACATTTAAAAAACAGAAAACCGCTGAGTATTACATTAAATAAAAATCCTGTAATTACAGCTGCATAGAAAATATCTGGAAAGTTTCAATCAACTTCTACAGAAAAGTTTTAATAAGAAAAACAAGCAAAAAGAAAGTCTGTTATTTTTGCCTGGCCTTATGTCTGTGGTGCTGTGCCACAGCCAGTCCCCCAGTTAAGAGCAGTCAGAACACTCACTGTCCTCGTCTCACTGTCCTCTCGCTCAGGGTTCACTTTCACCACAATGGTTGTAATCATGCCAACCATCTCAGGAGTGGGAACACTGTTCTCTGGAATCACCTGAGGGTTCTCAAAATACCGATTCTACAAGCAAAGAGCACAAGAAAAACATCATAATGCCAGTAACGTGGAAAGGCCACCCATCTCCCCAGAACTCCAACACATAATCTGCCCCCGGAGCAGCTTTGTCCCCTCTGCACGTGACCTTTGCACTGCAGCATCTGCCTGGGCCAGACACACACCCTGCGACCTCTCCCACTGCAGCAGGAGCAGAAAAGCTCCCCCAGCCAAGGAGGTTCTCCTGACAAAGGAAAACATCCCAGGAGTTACTCTGTATCACGGAGGGAGGCTCAGATGGGGGCCACCCTTCATGACCTCACCCTTCCCTCACAAACAGACACATTTGGGTACACGGAGACAGCTGCAGCCAACAACTGCAGCTCACCTCCATTTTCTACCCCTAGCACTGTGCCAGAAACACAAGGTTTTCCAAATCAAAATCTAAATGTCTCCGTTTTTAGAAATAGCTTTGACAAATAGATTCACTAAAACTATATTTACTTTGTCTCACTGGATGCAAAATAATTATGTCGGTAGCTTTTAGAGAAAAAATTAAGAAATAAAAAACTACTTTTCTGACTATAGCAAGGGCAATTTAAGAAGTAAAAAGCTTACCACTACTTTTGGAAGTTCCTTGTAAATCTGTTTCACAAAGTCCAAAAAATGATGAATCTAGGAAGGAAGAAGTCAGTTACCATAAAGAAATTTTTAAAAATTTAAAAACCACAATTTTAGAATATTCATATTAACAATACAAATATATAAAATCTCTACTCACGAGTACAGCATATTTTTCATGATAACTGAAAATAATCTGAAAGTGTTCTCCTATCTCCTTCTGCTCTGTCAGTATTAATTCAAATTTCACTTGGAAAGAATCTGATCTACCTATCATCTCTACATAGCTCCCATACAGTATTGTCAGGTATAATCACTATGAAATAACTAAGATTTCCACAGAGAAATTCAAGGCAAAAGGCAAGCGAATAACAATGCAAGCTTCCAAATTCCCCTTGATGAGGCACAGGAGAGAAGAGGGGAGGCAGGGGAAAGTCAGTCAGAGTAAACCCCTTTTTCAGGATTTTCCTTTACAAACTAAAAAGGCATCAATTCTCTTCCTTTGTGTGGGAATTTTATTCCTTAGACTGATTATATTGTCCATAAACATTTAAACCAAGTATAACTAAGCTTTAAGTCTATTTTGTCCCCCAGGAGTGCTAGCATTATGCAATCCTCTTTTAAAAACCCCTTTAAGATTAAAAAAAGGAAAAAAAAATTAAATATGGTTACCACAACAGGTCAGCAACATAAAAGGGCAACAGCAAACAAACCAATCAACTCACTTGCACAAAGTAGCAATTCTGAAGAGCATGGCAGCAAGTTTTATACCATGTAACCAGAGTTATGACTTACTTCTTGAGTGATTGCTGGTCGGAACTGCTTATGCAATTCAATAATTATTCTTAAGCAAATCAGTACATTTTCTTCATTCTCTGTCTGGAAAAAAAAAGAAAGAAACTTTTTAGTGAGCCTACTGTTGAATTCTTCAACTACTCAGTGGGTACTTCAAAACTCTGTAAAATTATACTCTTCTCTACAATCTAAAGTGCCCCATTAATATGGGTTTGTGTAAGCAAAATGCCTTTCCTTGGATACCCTGCAGTTCTAGAGTATGGCTGAAATTAAATCCAGCCCTGGGGGAGTAAAACCCAGACATTCCAACCACGCTGTGCCATCAGATCTGTTCCCATTGCCCGTCAAACAGAGACCCCCATGTGAGCTTCACATGACAGTGCTGTGAATTCCAAGACAGAAGACAAACTCCCAAGAATAAGGTATCTGCCAGAAAATCCTGCCCAGTATGAGAACAGTTCCCTGCATTTGTAAAATCCAAGTTTCTGAAGGGCAGAAGAGAACATGCAGGTGGGGTGAGAGGGCATGGGTGAAGCTCAAATAGAATATCCTTCCATTCTGTTCCAGCAGCACAGCTATTGAAAACCCTATCCCCAGCAAATTCTGGAGATTAAGAAAAGTAGAGGAAAATATTTCTCAAAATTTCAAACAGTTTTAAGAGAAAGTAAAAAATACCTCTAGGAATCTGAACATCACAGACAGGATATTTTTGGTGTGAAGACGAAGATGTTCATTTGTTGGTATTCTGTGAATTATTTCAAGCACAAGCTTCCGGAGTTGCTGTAAAAAAAAAAAAAAAACAAAAGGAAAAATAATGATATGACAGAACTTTTTGAAAAGCCCACAAAACCCAGCAATTGGTTGCAGCATCTTTTTCAGCTTAATAATTCTGCATGTTGAAATAGAAAAAAAGCCATTTTATTTCATGTAGACATAGGCTTGTATACAAAGACATAACCCTTCCTACTACCCACCTACGTGAATGAGGCAAATTTAACAAATTTACAGTTGAAAAATCAGACTATTTTAAAGGAATGCAATTTTAAGTATTTAATGACAAAGATTCAACTTTTACCTTTCATTCCTAACCTTCAGTAAAGTCAGTAATTTCTAAAAATGTGTAGTATTTCAGTAAGAAAGCCAATTCTGTTGCACCTACTTTTCCTCCTTTTTCACAGAAGCCCAGATTACCAAAGTTTATAAGTAACTTATTTAGAAACAGGACTTTTTCAGTTCCACTCCAAATGACAGATCTATTTTAACATGCCTTAAATCAGTTCATTAGGTTAATCAAGGACTTCACAGCAAAAAGGCAGAGATGCTCCACATAGTTTACCTGTGCTGGCTTCTCCTGCAGAAACTGAACTTCCCCATCCTGTAGAAAGGTGAGAAACCGAGGGATGATGTGTTCCAGGAATGTAGAATATTGAGGGGATGATGTCACATTCTAATTAAGAACAAAAAGTGGGGAGTTATAAAATAGACATCCCACAGATTATATTCAGTTACATTCAAAGGCATTACTAAAAGTTTCCAGTGAATTTTGAATAGATTCAGTGACTAAGGATCTGCTGACACCACAGAATCAAGTGAGTTCCAAGACAACATTAGCAAAACAAATATTGAACAAGTTCTTCCCTGCTGAAGGGAAGAGCAAAGAGAATCAACTAGGTCTTCAGATTCTAAACAGATCACCAGACTAAGCAGTTAAAACTGCTCTTGTGGTCAGATAAATTGTTTCAGAAAGAGCTTAAGCAGATAAAAAACTCTACAATAATGACTTTTAGTTTTCTCTAGCTTCAGAACAGGCACATAACAACTAAGTATTCAACTAAAGTATACTTTCTGCTAACACAAGCCTGGGTTAACTTGTGTTTCAAATTTTCTCTGCTGCTCATCTAAAATGATGGTCCATGACCATGCAAAAGATGTCACTGGAGACATCTCCACTCCTGATGTCAGATTCTGCATCTGACAACTCCTCTCTCACTTCCACACCATGGAATACTCAGAGGAATCAGAGGGGCCTCTGTTTCACAAGGGCACAATACACATTTGAACTAAATAAAAGAGAGCTTTAAATACAGACATTTCATAGCATTCAAAACATAGAAGAAAAATCTCTTACTTCATTTTTATTTAAATGCTTAATGAATAAAGATTTGGCAATGAAAGCTCTGTAAGTCCAAATGGTTAATTCCTAAATACAAACCTAGAATCAATGACTTGTAACCATATAAATCATAAGTCACAGGATACTACTATTAATATTTTAACTGCATAACATCAGAAATTCAATTAATATACATTAAGCACAAGAAAGGCAGCCATTGCAGAAAGTTAGGGGGGTTTTGTTGAGGTTTTGTTGCTTGGGATTGTTATCTTTTTATTTACCTCAAAATTCTCACTGACTTCTTGCATCATTTTCAATTTGGTTTCATCAGCTGAAAATGGAAATTCAAGCGAAAAAATGTGAGTGTAAAACCAGGTCATGAAGGAAAACACCAGGCTCATTGAGCAAAGAAGCAATCAGATCTTATCAGTTTAGCTATCACTGCCCAATTGTAAGACACACAGTTCTCTCAAACAACCACCACACAACTGCACACACACAACTCACTCACTTCAGCTCAAGCAAGTGTTTCTCATCATTTTGCTTCTTCAAGAATCAAAACTCAAACATATGTCGAAGTGAATTTGACAGATTTCACTGTCTCGTCTATCAACTGTCCGAACAAGTCTGCAACACTTGTGAAAGAAACTACTGAAGAGCTGCAATTTTCAATAAGAAAAAAGTCTCTTACGTGTATTGACATCTGTAAGAGCAGCCACAAACTGAAGGTATTTTTTCATCAAAGTGGTTTGGTCCACCACCGTAGGCCCTTGTGCTGAAACAAATGCCATCTTGGAGGAGGAAAGATCAGCTTTCAGTACATAAAATCAAGATCAACACGCCTACAAAAGAATACAGAAGCATGTGTTAGTTTACATGGCTTGTTAATAGCAGCTATCCCATCACTACATTCATTCTTCTGACACGTTGAAGAGGATCACCTTTCCTAAAACCACAACTGTAACATTTACTTAGGCTTACAAATACAACACCAAGCAAGCACTCATCGTGACAGGACTGCACTAATAGATAAAAGGGGTTATGGAGCTCTTCACAGCACAAACATTCACGTGTTTTGCCCGGTTTCCCCTCTCCCAGCAGTAGGCTCCGGGCTCAGGGATGCTCCCGGCACCGCACACCTGTCATCATCCTGCCTTCGCCCCAAACTTACAGCTGCCCTCGGACACACCCCTGCGGGACTCGCTCCCAGGGCCACCAGCAGTTGTCCTGCCGCCACAAGCTGCCTGTCTCGCTCCTAAAGAAGCCTAAAATCACATCTAGCTTGACAGACCGGCGACTCCCCTCCTCCCCTGGGGGCTCCCCGTCAGTTTTGCTCCCGGCCAGGTCCGGCCGAGCCAGCCCGGGACCTGGCCCCTCCCCTTCCCCGCCGCAGCGCTGCTCGCCCGGGTCGCTCCCCGCTGCCAGGGCGCCGTCACGCCGAACCCATCTCCGCCCTGCGAACACGGGCACCGTGAGCGGCCGCAGCGCCGCTTCCCCCCCGTCCCTCAGCCCTCCCGGTGCCGTGCTCGGCCCCAGGCCTCCGGCGGGGCTCCGGCCGCTCCCTCCTGCCCGCAGCGCGCCGGTCCCGCCTCCCCCCGCCCCGCTTCACCGCNCGCTCCCTTCGCCGGCCCCGCCACCCTGGCCCAGCTCCGCCCTGGCCCGCCCCGACAGGGCGGTCTCGCCCCGGCTGGGCGCTGCCGCTGCCTGTAGCGAGCCCCGCCCGTCCCCGCAGGCTCCGCTGGCGCCGCGGCCGCCGGTAACGCGGGCGAGGAGTTACCGGGGCACAGGCGGCCGCGGCCGGTGCTTCCAGCCGGCGCAGGGCCCACCCCGCCCCGCCGGTGCCCCGGGGGAGCGGCGGCACCACCGGAAGCGAAGCGCGCAGAGAGACTGATCGGCCACAAGGAACAGAACGGCGGCCAGGAGTGAGAAAGGGCTTCGAATGTTGAGTTTAAGAAAATAAAAAAAATAAAAGTAAACGAATTAAGACCAAAATATACAAAACAAAACAGGAAAAAACAAAATAAAACGACAAAAAAAGAACACCAGAAAACCACATTCCGGCGCTTTTGCTCTCGCTTCTCTCCAGCAGCGCACCCGTTACAGGCCGTTCGGAGAGCTGCGGGACCGGTAACAGCAGCCGAACTGCCCCCGGCAGAGGCATCCCCGCGCCACCGCAGAAATACTTTATACGTGCTTGCCGCAGCCAAAGCGCAGCACAAACCCCTTCCCGAACGCTCCGGGGTGTCCCCACGCCCTCGGCAGATGCGAGGCGTTTGTGGTTTTTATTGACTATTTGTTTAAACCGCTGGCAGCTTTGCAGCCCGGTCGCGCCGGCAGCGCGATCCCGCAGGAACTGCCCCCGGGAGAGGCGGGCTGGGCGCTGCCGCGGGGGAGCGTCCCGGGGGCGCGGACACCGGAGCCGCAGTGCCGCGGGGCAGCGCGGCCAGACCCGGTCCCGGTTCGAGAGCCGGCCCCAGTGCCGGCCCCCGCGGCCCCCAGCATGCAGCGGCTGTTCTGCGCGCTGCTGCTGCTGCTGCAGCTCGGCCACCGTCGCTCCCCGGCCGCAGGTAAGGGGCCCCCGGTCTGCGCTGGCATCGCCGCCGGGGAGCGGGCGAGGGGTGCGGGGGGCGAGGGCTCAGACCTCAGGAGTGAGCTGCATCACGGGTGGGGGTGGTTCCTTGCCCGAGCCTGATAGATGTGATAAGAGGTGGAAGCAGCTCTGGCTCCCATCACCCCAGATTTTATTCTCAGGCGCTGCGATCTTGGTGCCTGCAGTGAAGGTGGGGCATCCCGGGCAGCCGGGGCTCTGCTTTGCACTTCTAACCCAAAAGCTGCCCTTCTGCTTCCTCCGCTGACCCCGCGCCGCGGGTCACAAGGCACCTGAGCAGCTGCTGTCCTCGCTGTGGGACTCACAGAGCTCCATTCTGCAGAGAGAGGTCGAAAGGCAGGAGAAATCCCTGAATTGGATGGAGTGTCTTGCTGTGCCGGTCACTCCCTGGGTGACCTTGGGTTAGGCACTGAACCTCCAGCTGCTGCAGCTGTTGGGCCGGTATGGCCCTGATTTGTAAAGCACCGTGATAACCTCCAAGGAGAAGTGCTAGATAAGCATGAAATAGTCGGCTATTTTTTTCCCGAATTCTGCTGAAACCAAGTGGAACATAGCCTGAATCTTCTAGAGACATGAAACCTCCCTCTGCCAGGTTTCATCAAATCACAAGCATTTCTCTTTCAACTCAGAAAACTGCACTCAGGGCCATTTCTTGTGCTGTGAAATGGGAACAGTGGAGTTCTTTCTCAGGCAGTAGTGTTACAGCTCATTTCTCACAGTTGTTCTGCCTCCGGAATTGTTCAGCAGCTGTGATCTGCAAAATAAAACACAGGCACCAATGCCATCTCTTTCATCCCATCCCAAGCTGACAGGTGCAGAAAAGCCAGCACAGGAGCTAGCTGGCCCCAGTGCTCCCTTCATATTAGAGGTCATGGATGAGTGAGAAATGCAGTTTCTAAAGGTCAGAGATCCAGGTCCCTGGTAGCAGTCTGGTGGCCACTGAAAGAGAGGATAAGGAAAGGTACCTGCACTAGAACCCCCCAGCTCTGCTGCTCTGCCCAGCACTGCTGATGAGAGGAGAGCCAGGCAGAGCTCTGATACAGAGAAGGGAACATGCTCCATGTTGGAGGCAATCAAACAGAACCTGTTCCTAGCTCTGTCCCAATCCACAGCTATTTTGCATTTCCTTTTGTTTTGGGGCTTGGGGGTGGATTTTCTTGTTTAACACAGGCACATTCTTTAATGCTTCTGCACTGCTATTTTTTTTTAAATTTAATATATTCTTTCCACAAAACTCAACACTGTCTATTGCAGTAGTTGCAAGATCCAAAGTAAGTAATTTGAGTAAACATGGCAGAGAAGTTAATGGTGAGTCATTCAGAGCAGCAGAGCTGGTTCAGTATGACCGATCCTGCACCTCTCATGCCTTGATGTTTCATAGAATCATAGCATGGTTTGGGTTGGAAGGGACCTTTAAAGGTCATCAAGTTCAACCCCCTGCTATGAGCAGAGACATCTGATCAGGTAGCTCAGAGCCCAATCCAATCTGACCTTGAATGTTTATGCTGGGCAACCCATGCCAGAGTTTCACCACCTTCATTGTGAAACATCTCCTCCCTCAACCTGCTGGCTGATTTTTATGCAGCCTCATATCTTTCTTGGGTGCGCATTGTTGGCTCAAGTCCAGATTTTCATCCACCTGTACCCCCAAGCCCTTCTCTGTCCCTTCATCCCCCAGCCTGCACTGAATACCAAGGATTGCCCCAATCCAGACTCAGCACTTTGCACTCAGCCCTGTTCAACCCCATGAGGTTCCCATGGGCCCACTTTTTGAGCCTGTCCAGGTCCCTCTGGACAGCAACTGATCTGCCACTACAGCATGGTACACCTTCCATTTACCTTGGGACTTTTGGTCCTTCCCTGGGGAAGGAAATTTAAGGTGGACCATAGCACAGAAAATGCTTTTACTGAGTTTTTTTATGTTTACTTATGAGGAAAGTTAGAGAAATGTTTCAACAGTGCTGGCAAAGGAATCTAGTGAATGAAATCTCACCTGAGTTTGCAAGTTTACAATTTTTAGGACAGAGATTAGAGCTGAGCCTCTTCCAGTATCTGGAAATCTAGTGATCATGTTAGATCATTAGCGACAATGAACCTATAGCCAGCACCCAGCTCTGCATGTAGAACCTCATCAAAGCTTTTGTGATGTTCTAGACTGAAGTTGTCTTCTACTATGAACATTTCTAGGACCCAGTCTGACATGTTGTTTACTGCTATTTATTTGAACTCATATACATATGCAACAGTTTCTGTTCCAGATATTAAAACAGTAAAAAATTACGGTGGTAAAGTCTTTGCTGGGATGAGTGTCATTGTGAGTCATGTAACTAGAGCTGACTAGTAAAAATGTATAAATAAATAAATGAAATTTAAAATACCATACAAGAAGGTTTGGTTTACTCCTTTTCTTCTGATTTCCACAGAGTCATATAGTCTGGAAATAACCAACAATGGCCCCATCACAACGGGAGCTCAAGCTACTGTTCAGGCCAGGCTAAGAATGAAGAACCAAAATGTCACATCAAACTTGTATCACTTTAACTGGGTTTATGCTCCTCTGATTCTGATAGAGAAATCTGAGCAGCGGCTTCATTCTGTAATTAATGTGACTGGTGAATTTCCTGGCACTTTCCCTGTGTCTGTCTGGGTGACTCACAAAAACTGTTGGTTGTGTCGGCCGATTGCAAGAAACATCACCGTGCTTCAGATTACAGGTAAGATGGGTAAAATGGCTTTACAACCTGTACCTCTCCAGAAACTCAGTATATATGCCCTTGCCAGCATCAGGAAGAAATCCAGTGTAAACATAGCTTCTGTCAACAGAGTTTGATTTGTAGCCCTGTGGCTGAAGGTGGGTTTGGGTGGCATGGTACAATTAGTACCATTACAGCCACGCTCCAGTCTCTCTACATCCAGGAATAAAATGTGATGTTGCCCATGTTTTCGTGCCTCTGTCACTTAGAGAAACTGAACTAGAAACCAGATGCTTCAGCAGCTGCAGCTCACACATCAGCATGGGTCAGTGACGCCCAGACTCCTAGAACAATGCTTATTCTGCTGCCTCCCAGCATTTCTAGACCTAAAGTTAGGATGACCATCAGCAGTGCCAACCTGCTGCTTTTCCCTGTTGCATGACACAGCAAATCTTAGGCCATCAGCACAGCAGAGTGTTACATTTTCTTTTAAAACTCTGTCCGAGTGGACTGAAATTGGATGTGAAATCATGGCTGCATTTCTAAATGTTGCTAAGTGCAATTTCAGTTTTCTAGGTATATTCATAACCATAAATATGCTTTTTTATTTACAAATTAACCACTGGTGTGCTATGGTTAACGTTATCTCTGATACAGGGATTGACAGCTCCATTCCAAACAGTAATTGTAATTATTATTTGTGCATCACCAAAAAAACTGTTAACCAATTTAATTAATTGTTAACAGGATAAGAGTTTGTTACTGGTAATCAATAGCCCATTAATTTTACAATGAGTTGATAAGTGTCTAATCATAATACCTCTTTATTCATAGGTTAGAGAGGATTTTTTTAGATCAGTCCTTGCCACTCATTGTCCAACATAGAACCTCTCATAGACAAAAACATTACCCCTTTTCTGTATTTTATTGTATTCAGAATATATGGCCCATCTGTTATTCACAGTAGTCAAATCTTAATTTCTGTAGAAATAGCTAAAACTAAGGGGGAAAAAAGCTGCATTAAAAAACTTCACAAAACAAACAACAACCACCATCCCAAACATGATGAGTATGTGTACTGGCCTGATTCTGAATCTAACTGCTTGATATTAATACCAGTTATTTTTAAATCAATAGTAAAAGTTTATATTGAGCTCAGTTAGTGCAGGATTATTTCTCTTTCATCTATTGGATGTGTTATCATGACCCATTGTATAACCCTAAATAAATATTTTCATTTCAGTGCCTTATTCACATGCATGACAACACTGAGTAATAAATGTAAAATACACTTCACCACTTGGACTAGGACACAGCAAGACTTACACAGCACATCTGAAAGAATGTTTTGATACACACACAGAGCTGTGTAAGAATGCTGTAATTCTTCTGTCATGTATGCTCTCACACATGCTGTCATTCTTCTGTCATATATGTTGTCATTCTTCTGCCCCCTTTTTATTCTGCAGAATTTATCACAGGGAACCTCACCATAGCCCAGATAGAAGACAGCAGAGTTACCACACAGGGTTCTAGTTCCTCCATGGACACAGTGACCCGGATTTCTTTCTCTCTTCATGACCCAAGTCATTACTTCAAGTCAGCATCATTTGTCTACAACTGGGATTTTGGAGATGGGTAGGTGTGGTTACTTTGTTTGCTTTAATGAGTATTCAAGATGGCTCTGATTCAGATGCTCATCTAAAGAAAAATCCCAATAAAATCAGTTAGCTAATAGTCTGCCTGCTATAACAGCTGTTTTCATAATTTACTGACTATTCCTATTCAATTTTGTGAATTCTTTTAACATTATCTTTAGTTTCTTTAATTAAAAATACAGATATATACTCTGGATCTCGTACTAATTGTAGTTCTATAGGTAATACCACAGACATAAATCCTCATTTATATGGACATAAAGTAGAATCAGAATCACAGACACCAGACTGTTGTCTGTAAAGAAAATATATTAGAGCTTGTCCCTTTTTAAACCAGAAACATGCAAACACTTGGTAAAAGGCAATTTTGATTCTAAATCTTTTCCTGTTGCACACAGAGTTTACCAGATTACCAGGGAACCCTTTGTGTACTGCAACTGCTCCTCCATGGGGAATCGCACAGTGCATCTGAAGGTCGTAGCTGAATGGGAACAAATTGGAAGCATCATACACGAAAGAGAAATTATGCAGAAAACTGGTGATTTTACCACAGCTCTGGAGCTCCTGGGTAATTATGAAACATTTTGCACCTTCAGTGCAGAAGTAGCCGTATATGTATAGATACAATCTAGCATGTGCAGATACAATCTAGCTTTGACATGGTAACACAGCTTCAACATTGTTTCACCTGCAACAACTGATCAACATCATTCAGTGAAGTGTTTCCATTGCAGAATTGACTGTGCTCTTCTAAGGCAGAAACATGGGTAGAAAACACATAAAATCTCCCGTTTCCTTTTAATCTACAGATAATTTTACTGTCTTTTGTAAAAGCCTCACACACAAACAATAAAGTATTTATGGTAACTTATGGTGGATTTATTTGTTCATTTTACACCAGATATATATATATGTATATATATATATATACAAAAAATATATTTGTATATTTTACACCAGATTTATTGTCCCTAAACAATAAATTGATTAAATCAAGCATTAGGAAAGTCTCATTGATTTGATCAGCTTCAGCAGTAAATAAACACAGAATTTAAAATGTAAAGAATTAATAAAGTTGATTATACATATTAAAAAGCAATCAGACAAAAAGTCAGAAAACTTACAACATCTCTAGTGGTAGGTTTCCTTTTGGGGTGTGAGGCAAATAGTATAATTTGTGGGACTGATGAAGCTCAAATCTGCAAGTTGTGGTAACAAATCTTCACTGGGAAACCAGTGAGACCCGAGTTTACATGTGGAGTGTGACATGCTGGCTTTTCATTTCTTCTCAGATGCTGTTAAAAGTATTAACATAGTGGGCTCCAGAGAGACTCATGTAATGGAAAACTTGAATTTATCTCTTCATATCAATGGCACGTAAGTAGCAAACACAACTTCTTCCCCCCCAAAAATTGTTTCTTTAAGTTTTCCCCCAGTGTTTCCTAAAAATAGTCAGTTGAACCCCACAGAACAATTATGTTAAAAGAAACAAAAACCACCTCCTTCCCACCAAAAAATACTGTTGAATATTGCATTTTCCTGACTTGAAATGCCATGAGCTCCAAGAGCCTGAAAGACCCTGCATCTTTACAGAAAAGTAGAATCCTCCTGTGTAAAGCAAATGTTATTTTCTTTTAATCTTTGTAAAGGGAAAGTTAAAAGATAAGTAGCCAGAGAAATAGTGGGGGAAAATACATCTGAAAACTTCTTTGTGAACTTTTCTCCCTCACCAATTTCCTTGTTATTAAATCAAAGTATATTCCAAGCCCTGTTGCAAGCAGCAAAGCTTGACAGGCATAGGGGATTAATAGATTTGGGGAGTGATTCTGGCAAAGTTCAGATTGCCACAATATGAATAAGACATAGAAACCCCATGCAGCAAAGATAATAGAATAGGAGAGTTGTGAGCACCCCAATCCTAGCACAAGCTCTCTCAAGCTGCAGCATTAGAACACATTGGATTTTGGAGCAAGCAGCACCCAAACAGGCTCATTTACCAAAGGCATAAACAATCCCAACAGACAAAGCAGCACAGTTTCATTCAGAAAGTGAAAGGCATATTGGCAGGAATGGCAACTGGAGATGGCGTCCCAGGAAAGGTGAACAGCCAAAAGCTGTGATAGGCAAACCTGAGATCACTAAGAGCAGGCTTGGTGACCTCCTAGTCACAGGACTGGGGCTGATGCAAGAGGAGTTTAAGATAGAGATGCAGTGACAAAGAGATGGGTTATAAAAAACAGAGCTGGAAAATTAGCTAAACACATAAACATGATGCTTTCTTTAGCAAAGAATGTTGTAAATAGATAAGAAACAAAATACTAATAAAATAGGGTAAAGAAAAGCTCTGTCTGTTGTCAGAATCAAAGTCTATAGTGCATAAGGTGAGTTCAAGCAGAATCAGCTGAAACAGGAATCTGGAAAGGCAAATAAAAGCCTTCAATTAGATGTGCTTAGAAGCCACATGGCCATGAAGTGGGTTGCACTAAATTGCTTGATAGCAAATGAAACCCTTTTTTTTTTTTTTTTTTTTAAATATAAGGGAATGCTGTGATCCTTGAAATTTACTTAAATTTTCCAGCTATTAGTCCTTTGTACAGAGCTCATCTTATATTCTTTCCAGTTTCATGTGTGGAGTTTTTTAAAATTAAAACAGTCTTGGATGTGCTTTAGTGGTACAGACAGCGATCTCTGTGTGAGAAGGACAAAGAAAAACTACCTTCCCTTGGAAGTGCAGGAAAAAAGATTCCTTTTATCTTTATTGAAGAAGGACTGTGGAGTTTTCTACACACAGTGGCCCACTGATGACCCTTGCAGGTATTCAGCTCTCAGCTGAAAGACCTGCCTTTATACAAGCATCACAAAGAACTTTTTCATTTGGTATGTGCTATAAACCAAGCAATAGTGCAGTTGATTATTTCTTTATTTGCATTTAAATTAACTTCATTAGTTTCAAAATTATTCTGCTATTTTAACCAAGCTCTTTGCTGAAATTTTTGCAGAGTTTTCACCTTTTTTTTATTTTGCCTTTTGCTCTTGTCGTTTCAGCCCGCCACTGGCATTATGCTGGCTTATAAAATCCGAGTGCATTCCACTTGAAGGTGACAAATGCCATCTGGTGGAGATCAGTGGCTCCTGCTACAACCTCAGCCACACCTTCAGGGACGCGGGAGAGTATTGCCTCAGTGTCAGGGTGGAGAACGGCGTGACCATGCTGCAGACGTACCACGGGATCAAAGTGCGGCCAGCAGGTGAGGAGCAGGGAGTCTGAACAGCATGGAGAGTCCCAAACAGGTTAGGGACAAGCGTGGGTGAACCAGCCTGCAGATAGGGTTTCAGGAATGTGGTGTAGATCCCTAAAAGGAGAGGAATAAAAAGGGAAATGAGAATTTATAATGTGCCTGCTGTAATTGCTCTGAGCTTCTTGTGTTCTGCTGAACCCTTAGTCCCAAGAGTGTCTTGAAGCTACTAAGTACACTGGGAAGGCTGTATTACTTAAATGAAATGTTTTTCAGTTTAAATAGTCCAGCTTTTGTAGTTAGAGAGCATAACTAGGAAAAACATATGTGTCTGTAACACTACCTTAATTAAACAGTCTCCATTCTTTTTGCTTAGTTTAGTTACGGATTTTTGAGGGTAGATTTTTCTAGGCCTCCATTTCATTACAAGTCTCTGTCCCTCCTGCCAGCTGGCTCCCCCATGCATGGTCACACATGCCCCTCTTGGGTCCCTAAGCCATGTGGGAGAGTGGTTAGGTGGCCAAGTGAAGAGGACAGGGCACAGCCAGGCTGTGACACAGCGGTCACACCATGTCACTGTGAGCCAGCTGTGTACAGACAGGGCAGCTCACTCCAGAAGGCACTGGTGTGCATTCCAGCTGGATCCTCTGTGCTGGAGGCTCTTGGCTGCTGTGGAGGTGAGAGTCCTTCCCATCCTCTTGGGGTACCACAAACACCCTGGGGAGTCAGGGGCTAACATATGTAACCGGGTGGAAGTTTTTAGGCTTTTCAAGGCAAAAGAGGGCATAAAGGGAAAGACCTTTGCAGACCCCTCTCCCACTCCTGAGATTTCAGAAAAACCTAGAGTGATTTGGGCTGAAAGGTTTATTCCTTCTTACACACATTCCTTCTTTTTTCTAAAAATACTCCTAAAATTTCTTCATTGTTTCCTTCTCGCTGTTGCCTTTTTCTGGAGAACTGTGTCACCCCAGAAATGTGTCCTTGTGCTTTTTCCTAGGAATCCACCCAGCTTTCTTTGTCCTGCTCTGCACTGCTCTGGTTTCAGTGATGCTGGTACTGGTGCTGTACACAACTTTTCGAAGTAACACACAACAAAAAGATCTCGTGGAGGTATTCAGTTATTCTTACTTTGAGCTGGGATAGTAATCAGGCAGCTTTCAGCCATGAAAGGTATCTGATATGAAAGGTCCTTTAATCCCCAGACAAACAGCGTGGGAGGGAGAATTTCCCTGGGACACGTGATCTGTTCCACAAAAAAATCCAAGCAGTGTAGGCAAATGAAGAAACAGCCATGCTTCTGGCTTGTTGCAGAGAACTCTAAATTGCCAGAATAATAATGGGCAGTTTTTTAATATTCCCAAGCAGATGCTTGCATTGAAGTATCCATTCCCGAGGATCTGCCTCAGAGTAGTCACATGAAAAAAAGCAAGGAGACAGTGCAAGAGGATACAGGATAATAAAAAGGAGGGGTATGTTACCCAAAGCAGCCCTAAATTGTTACCTACCCCTTGTATGTGGCCTTCATCTCCCCAGCTCCTTTCCATCTCTAATACACTTTCACTTCCTACAAAACGTGTTTGCAATAAGCATGAGTTCTTAAGCCAAAAGTAGCTTTCATGGTACTTTGGAAAGTACCTAATACCCTTTACACTGTGCCACAATATAAATTATATACCTCTAGAGACACTGTCTATAAGCCATGTGCACAGCAGGTATAAATCAGAAGTCTATTTGAAGTTAGTGACTGAGTGAAAATGGTTGAGAGCCAAGTGCCATTTGTAACCCAAGGTGTTCTTGCTGGACTTGAGCCAGTGGGAACTGAACTAAAAATTATCTTTTTGGTGTTCCTTTTCCAGGTAGCTGACTTTGACTTTTCTCCACTGTCTGATGAACACCGGTCTAATCATTCCAAGTCAGGCTGTGGCCCAGTATGTTGCAGATCATGTTTTCTTCAACCATCAAAAGAAACTGCCTGGGAGAGTCATGAACTTCTACATTCACGTTACAAGCCAGTCAAAATGTACACACTGTGAAGAACACAATTGCACTTTGGTTGCACTAACTGTCTAACTTTCTCACTTAGGCTAAGTCAAAAGCCTGGTGCTGCATGAATGGTTTGGTTTTGCCAATGCAATGAGATTCACCACTTTAAGTCCAGCACTTGAGTACTTAATTTTCTGAACTTAAACAGAACAAGAAACACAGTAAAAGTAGCTTTGTATTTTTAACTTATACGGGTGTGTACATTTACAGCTGTAAATGCAGCATTTTATTCTTATGAAAGATTGTTTTATGTGCAAGTTTGCTAAATTCACTACCTCTTGTAATTTCTCTGTTCCTTCTGTTCTTTGTTTCAAAGAAGAAAATGCCTAAGACAAACATACCTACTTTCCTATGTACAACAATATTACTGGAAATGGAAGTCACCCAAAATACTGTTGAATGTGTATTTCTTCTACCAAAGAACTGATGTGTCCAGGTTGAACACAGAGGAGGTGTTTCCAATGAACCAGACTACGTAATTGTTGTCCTTTTTCCTGTCTTAAAAGACCCCTTTTTAAGCTAGTGGAGTTCTGTCAGACTGCAGTGGTAATGACATACTCACCTGCTAGCAGTATTTTGGTCCTGCAGAAACCTCCACATGTCCACCACTTTCTAAAATAGAATACCACTCTAATCTGTATAAGTAGCTTTTTTTTTAGGCTATTCATGCTTCTTTTATATCTCATATCGCTCCCCAATTAGCCATCAAAAGTCCTCTTCCAAAAAATGCAACAACCAGTAGCTCAAAGCTGTTCAGCAAAACACATTTAATTGAAATTCCTAATCAACCTTCAAGGCTGTATAAACTCCATGCCTGTTGCAGACTACTCCTCCAGACACCTTCCTGTTCAGCCAGGCTTTGCCCACTGGCATTTCAGAGTACCCTGGAGGCTTTTAAACAGAAGTGCCTTTGTGTCCACCTCTTTTTTTAAAATGTGACACACCCTCCCCACCTCTGCTTAAAGCATATGGGTATTGTGGGCTTAGGGGTTTTCATAGTTTCTCAAATGATTGGAAGATAATTGTCTGAATGTGAGGGGATTCACCATGGGGTTTTTGGGGTACTTGTCTCATATGTTCAGCTTCCATGCTTCCTTAGAGGAGCCCAGTCCTTCAGTTCTTCTGTGAAAGAAATTACATGACCCTTAATTAGCTTGATACATTTAAAACAGAATAGCATCATGTAAGTAACAATCCTACAAACCCAAGTTTTTGTCAAAAGGTCCCTTCCAAAGCAGAACTCCTTTCAGATTTTCTTCCAAAAGAAATGGCATTTCTAAGCAAGCTTTTTGATTGAGAGTAGGGTTCTTTGTATTCTTTCTCAGTGCTCTGGTATCAAACTCTTATCTTCAGCCATATTCAGTTACTGCTAAGAATGTGCCTCTCTTTAGCAAAGAAGATACTGTGCCTGAGAGCCTCAGTTTTATTGTTTATTCCTGAGATCCCAGCCCTCTGAGCCACTGCCAAAGGCAGTGACTTGTTCTGGGATGTCAGTGTGGTTTGTAAAAGGACCACTACATGGTCCTTGGGCAGTGGAAAGAAGAGATTTCTGATATGCAAAATGCAGCTCAGAGTGACAGAGTCCCGAGACAGACAGCACAGGGGTTTCTGCAGCCAGAATTTAGTTCGGGCTTCTTTTATTACATTTGTGAAAGACATGTGGCCCATGCTGTTGTAATGCACTTAAAGACAACCCATTGACATGTTAATGGATGTGTAAAAAGCCCTTTCTTCTCCATATTGTACTGCTAGCAAAGACAATATCTGTGAGAGTGGACTCAGTTATAGATACATGAAACTGGCATCCTTTGGGTTTGAAACAGATCATATGAAAGGCATAAGACTTATGCTTGGCCCCCTTTTGAATTAATACCCAGGTGATTCAAAGGGTGTCATGGGGAGTTAGGCCATGAACTTTGCTGCTTTGGGTTTTTGCATTTGTGTTCTCCTCCATGTGTCCAAGCCAAGATACAACTGATCATGCCAAACCTGGCAAAGTGGGTATCGACCTCTGTCAAAAGTGGAGGTGGAGGACATGGAGTTAGAGATACAAAACACAAGCCTAAGAAAATCCCCAATTTCCTATTGAGAAAAACAGAGCAAATGTCCTTCAGAAGAATATTGGCTCTTACTCTCTGCCCAGAGCGAAGAAAGGATGGCAAAGGAATCAAATTATTCAGGAGGGTAGAAAAGATAAAGTGCTGCGAAACAGAAAGTCAACACTATCGAATACTGGAAGACACTTCTTCAAGAGCAAAAAAGAATAGAGGTTAGAAAGAAAGACATCTCTGGCAAAAATAAGCAGTGGAGAAAGAACGCTTAAAAGGGTATGTCAAGAAGCAAATTAAACAAGAAAATTTAAACAGCCTTAGCAAATTGAAATATAAGTATGAGAAATATTCACATGAATATGTTTTTGAATCCAATATGAAACTGCTTCCTGCACAAAAGACTGATCTGTGGGTTTGATAAATGTATCTGAAATTGAAGACAAAAGGTAATTGAGCAGTTCAGGATATAGCAATGAGATTAGTGGGACGTAGCAAGGATCAGTAGGAGGATTCATTTTGTTAACCTTAGAAGTCAATGACCTGAAAAAGGAATGTTCAGCAAAACAATCAAACTCACTGACTCAAAACAAGAGTCCAGTGAGTGCAAAGCTGAAGAACCATTAAACTCAGGTGATAAGCAAGAGTGTGGGGAGATAAAAAGTGTATGCAATGAGAACTTTTTACAAGGAAATGCATTTAAGCACAGAAAGGTTCTGGAAATGCACAGTAGAAAAACACACAGTAAAGCAAAACAACTTCTGTTACTCTGTAATTTGTCATATAAACAATGGTGTTGGTTTGTGCAGTAATTGTGGGGACAAATTAGCCTTTTATCTGAAAAGCAGAGCATAAGGCTCTGTGGCTGAATGGGTCAAGGCTGAATTTTGTCTTTCATCTCTGGAAAGGAGATTACACAGCCCAGGCTGTGACCACAATTTGAAGACACAAGACCTCAGCTGTGTTTGCTGGGTGCTGTAGGAACAGAAGTTTTCTCAGCAAAAGGAAGGTGAAGAACTTCATATTTAAATGCTCAGCTTTATTATTAGATAATCAGCCAACACTTCACCTTGATTTTTGTGCCAGTTTCCGTGGAAACTGAAATGCCATCCTGCAGCTGTCACAAAATTGCTCAGATCCTGCAGATCTCAGCTTTGACAGCACGCCGTGCACTACAAATGTGGATTTTTAAATTGCAGCCACGAAAGTGGGGAACGCAGAAGTTTCAGAAACTTCTTTCAGAGCTGGGTATACTGATCACCAGCATGTGTAATTCCTGCAGCAGTGTGCACAAAGAGAGCAGTCACAGCAGATCATTGAATCATGAAATCATAGAATGGCCTGGGTTGGAAAGGACCTTAAAGATAATAAGGTTTTTTTGTTCCACACCCCTGCCATGGTTGCACTAGACCAGGTTGCTACAAGTCCCATCCAACCTGGCCTTGAGCAATTCCAGGGATGGGGCATCCAGAACACTGGGTGTCCTGTATCAGGGCCTCAACACCCTCACAGTAAACAATTCTTTTCTGGTGTCTAAATTAAACCTCCTCTCTGTGAGTTTGAAGCCATTCTGCCTTGTCCTGTCACTACATGTTCTTGTAAAGAGTCTCTCTCCACCTTTCTTGTCATCTCCCTTCAGGTATGGGAATCAGGTCACCCCAAAGCCTTCTCTTTTCTCTGGTTGAACAATGCCAGTTCTCTCAGCCTTTCCTCATAGCAGAGTTGCTCCATTCCTCTGATCACCGTGTGGTCTCCTCTGGACTCACCCAACAGCTCCATGTCCTTCCTGTGCAGTGCCCCCAGCGCTGGGGGCAGCTCTGCAAGTGGGGCCTCACCTGAGCAGGGCAGGGGCAGAATTCCCTGCCTCTATCTGGTGTTTTATAAAATACTGCAGCTTTACAACTGTCACAACTACAGGAGCAAATCATACTAGAGCACTAGGGAAAGACTAGCCCAGCCAAATAATTCTCTAAAGCATTTACTCACAGCAGTCTTGGGAGGCAGGGAAGTGATATTATCACTGTTCACAGGAGGCAGAAGGGAGCCATGCAGAGATATGGAGCTTGCTTGAGCAGAGGCAGCTGCAAATACCTGCATAAAATTTGAGATTAAAAAGATTATGCCCATCTACCAAATCCTTGCCCTTCTGTTCGAAATTATATATTTTCTGATTTTTAATTAATGGCTTTAATTAATTTAAATTAATTGGTTTTATTTAATCATAACCACAGTATTAATTATAAGCAATGTGTTAAATTGCTTTTAGCCAAAATTTAGCATGAGCAGGTATTGGGGCAATACAGCTTGGGAAAATTACAGAAACTTAAAGTTTTGCTAAGCTAACTTTGATACGTTTCAATGAGCAAAGCCTGGGAGACAGTGATGTATTGTTGAAATTGGATACAAGAAGTGAAGAATTTATGGACTACAAAGATGTTTTTCAGGAACCAGAAGATAAAGAAGAAGATAACAAAGACTCAGAATATTTGTGTTGGAAAATCCCTGCTGGAGGAAAAAAGATACAAAAAAGATTAAAAATATGAATTAGCAGGAACAGTGAGAAATCCNACGGGACGGGACGGGACGGGGCGGGACGGGACGGGACGCGGCCGCTGTCCCGAAAAACAGCGGCGAGAGTGCGGTGGCGCCCCGTGCAGCCCTGAGACCACACTTGGAGTTATCAATGTGCCGAATTGCTGTCCTGTACAGAGCAAGCCTTGTGTCCCTCACTGGGANTGTTAAATTGCTTTTAGCCAAAATTTAGCATGAGCAGGTATTGGGGCAATACAGCTTGGGAAAATTACAGAAACTTAAAGTTTTGCTAAGCTAACTTTGATACGTTTCAATGAGCAAAGCCTGGGAGACAGTGATGTATTGTTGAAATTGGATACAAGAAGTGAAGAATTTATGGACTACAAAGATGTTTTTCAGGAACCAGAAGATAAAGAAGAAGATAACAAAGACTCAGAATATTTGTGTTGGAAAATCCCTGCTGGAGGAAAAAAGATACAAAAAAGATTAAAAATATGAATTAGCAGGAACAGTGAGAAATCCATAACGAAGAGAAGACAGAATACTAATTAAGGAATGAATTGTGTGATTTGGAGTCAGTGAACACTAATCTCTTTGTTTGCTAAAAATATACAGACAGGTGAAGAAGTTTTGCATCAGCATCTTGTGGGGAGGCTGGAAAATTTTGTTGGCTACACTAAGACACACACCCCTCTTGAGCAAGAATAAAGCAGCACGTTACTCGCTAGCACTAAAAGGCGGTGTCAGAGGGTTTATCAAGGTTTAAAAAGGCGCTGTTCGAGGTTTATTTCTCGGCGGGCTCGGGGCTTTCCTGCGGCCCGCGGCCTGAGNGATGGATGGATGGATGGATGGATGGATGGATGGATGGACTGAGCATGTTGTGTGCTCCTCAGAAAGAATTTTCTCTACTTTAGTCAGTGCACTTGAATGCCCCCTCCCACTATCCCTTAGTGGGACACGCTGCAGGATTAGGAACTGGAGGGACAAGGTCCATCCTGTGAGCAGCAGCAGCTTCACTCTCCATAAAGGAGAGTAGCTGTGAATTCTAGAACCATTTATGTTGGAAACAAAATCATCAAGTCCAGCTGCTTCCGCAGCACAAGGCCACCAATGAACCACATCCCCAGGTGCCACATTCACACACCTTTAAAAGCCCTCCAGGGATGGGGACTCCACTGCCCTCCTGGGCAGCCTGTTCCAGTGCTGGACAACCTTCTGGTGAAGAAATTTTTCCTAATATGCAATCAAAACCTTTTTTTTTTGGTGCAACTTGAGGCCATTTCCTCTTGTCCCATCACTTTTTAATTTGGAGAAGTAGTGATGTTAGTGAAGTTTCAATTTACAATGACTTATATTAAGGAAAACAAAGAAAGCAGCCCACAGAATAAAACACAGCTGAATGTAAACATTAATGGAAATCACCTGAAGGTGCCCATGACTTTAGTGGAAGGTCTCAGAAACAGAGAAGAAGAAGGAGCAACAAACAGGCACGTTCTGCTTTAATAACTATGTAAGATTGGTTCTTTGTGGTAATATAAATTAGGACTTCGTCATTTAAGGAATCTTTTCAGGCATAATTAAGATAGAAAATGAGAATAGACCACAGCAATAAAAGTTCACTTATCTGATCAAAAGCATGCACTTAATAGCAAAATAATTAATATTATGCCAAAGGTTTTTAATGTCTTTTCAGTTGCCTGTCCTTAATCTAGTCTTCTTTCATTATATGCAAAGCACTTATAATATTTTGAATAAAATCAAAAAGGAAAAAATAATCTAAAAATCCAAATGCACTTGCTAATTAAATAGCAATGCCCTCACTTCCATTCAGGCAATCTCAATAAATTAGTCTTCCCATACTAATTAACTTCAAGTTTAATGGATTTCTCTCACCACCACAAGCTATGTAACAAAACACAACATGCTCAACTTTACAAAAACAAGTCAATATTGAAACTGGTCGCTTGATTCTGCTCCAGCAGAGCACTCGAGCACGTGTGTGAGTGCAAACACAGGAGGAACAGCTCCTTGTGCTGGTGGAAAGTGCCCGATGGAAAGGCGAGCAGCCTTGCACAAGAGCCCAGTGCTCAGGACCACTTTGAACATGTGCAGTGAGCTCCTGCACCTGCAGAGCTCATGTCTAATGCAAAAAAGCACTTTTTAGCCACTATCAGATTTTCTCCACCCTCAATGAATTCACTTGCAGTGAATCCAGAGTATTTTCATGGGTCACAGGGGACTGGTTTATGACAGACAGCGTGGCCTGTTCTCTGCCGTCCCAGGAAAGTGCCCCATGCAGGAACACCGCAGCCACAAATGTAGATAGAGTTGCACTTCTGAACTGAACCCCATCTACACAGAACAGTTCCTGGGAGGCTCTCTATTTGCATGTTAGAGTGGTTTTTTGTATTTAGTCAGACCATTAAAGTAAGACATTTCTCTTACTAAATTATCTGCTTATTGGGGAGTTCATAAAGATTACCAGAAAGTAAGTTTGAGTTAAAACATTGGGAAAACATGACAGCAGTCACCCAAGATGGTATCAGAAAATGAATGCCAGCCCCTGATCCTGGGGCTGAAGAGAGATAGGTCAGTATAGTTTCCCTGAGCCACCAGGGAAACACTTGGAGGGAAACAGCTTGAGTTTTGAATCTGAAATTACTCCAGGTAGCCCTACTTGTGGAATTTTGAGTTCTTTGAGTGATTTTTTTCCCCTTTAATGGCAGTAGGATATTAATGCTCTACCCTGTCAAACAACTGCAAGATTCCGCTTATGGATAAAATTATTGATACTCGGTAAACGAGTGTTTCATATCACAGGTCCACCTCCACAGCAGAAGTGAGGCATCCATTTCCCACAGACACCTCAGATTGGACCTGCATTCTGAATGATCCCCAAGACCACACAGCTTGGATGGGGAGGGGGGAAGCTTTCACAGCAAGTTGATTTGCAAATAGCCATTATTTTATTCAGGTACTCTTATCTTTTCTGTTGTGTCCTTTCCTTCTCTTTGGCTTGTTAATAAGTAGTGGGAAAAACCTGCTTGCAGACAGGAAGACACTGTATAATTAAAGGTAAAGTATTCTATTTAATTCTGTAGGAACAACATCAATTTTCCTAATACAGTGTGTGAAATGTGAAAAATCAGGTAAGCAGTACATACATTTTTTATTAACATGAGGACCCTGAACTATTACTAATGAAGTACAGAAAGAAAAGACAGGACTCTCAGTAGGAAAATACCATCCATTAAATGTCTCCCTGGGGATCAAATGACACTTACAATTGAAAGACATTAACTACCTCCTACATTTCAATTGGTTACCAGCAGGATGCCTATTTGTAGAGATTTGTGCTGCCTGTACTCTGTTAGTGTTAGATGCCACATTAATATTTCCTGACCTTTGCAGTAGATATTGCCCTTTTTTATCACAGACCAGCAGCCTGATTTTACCTTTTAAAACCGTTGATCCTGTTAAAGAATGAGCACAAGAGCAACTCTGTGAGCATGCAGGGGTCTGCTGAAGCCAGTAGACCTGCTGAACATGTTCTGAATGTTTTCTGACACACGTTACCCTTTACAACAAGACTTCCAGGGTTCTTTTTGTAAAAGCGTACCTGCCTTTTACTAAATGCCTATCACCAAAGATCAAAAGGCTTTTGAAATATTTCCCCTAAGAAAAGCAAAAAATAAGAACTTAGAAATTCATTCATTTCAAAACTGATTAATCAAAGGCAGCTCTTTGATCAGTAAAGGAAGTCCTCAGTTCCAAAACAATGAGCACTTTAATAGGCAGCGATTGCACCTTTCTGGGTGTGTTGTCCTTGAGGCATGTGTTGGGCTCTCCTGGGTGCCACCTCCAGGACGCCAAGGCACATCAACTTTTCATTATTGTACCACCTGAAAACTCAACACCTCCTTCCCACACCTCCGTATCTGTTGTCTCCATTTAGCTTCACAGTATGTGGTAATGTTTGCATTAGAGCTCCCTGTGGTTTTATTTACATATATATATATATGTGTATGTGTTTATAGATACACATATCCAGGCATATACATGTATTCCTGCAATATCTACTGCCATTCAAATGAGAAATGTGCAGGGATTTCTTCATACAGTGGATTTTATGTGACTCTTGTAAAAAAAAAGATAAAAACAAAACTGTAGTCACAAATAGAAGAGATTAAGCAGCAATGTCAAGGTCTGAGAGGAGAGATTACAGATCCCACATCCGCAGATGTTTGCAGCTGTGACAGTCCTGTGATTTGAGGAGCTGTTCTCCCATGTCACTGCAGGACAGGCAAATGTCTGCCACAAATAATCATCAAGAGATTCTACCCTTAGAGCTTATTTTTGATCAAATGGAGCCTGTCCAATACTTGTCACGCCCATTGCAGAGGTGGTCACAGTTTGGTGACAAGTGAACTGAAACTGTCCCCTAGAGTACAGAACTCTTCAGGACAGAAGGGGCAATGAGGACACTTAACAGCCACACTAAATAATCAGGAATTCACCCCTTGCATGCTGCTTATTAGGAGTTCTACAAGATGATGAATTGCCAATGACTTTGGGGAGGGTCACAGGGGCAATAGGAAAGAAGTGGATATATGGCTGTTATTAACAGCCAGTATTCTACTGGTTTTCACACCACAGACAAGACACAGATGTGCACATTATGTAAAAGTGAAATAATTCCTGGGGACTGACTGTCACGTAAGGTGAAACAACTCCCAAAATAAGCTTTTAAAATAAAAAAAAAAAAAAAAAGAAGAAGAAGAAGAAACAAAATGCTGCAGTACAAGGACATTAGAAATGGACTTTCTGTCCAGAAAGACATGTAAGAAGGCATTGCATCCTTCAGGGAAATATCAAAGTGAAGCTAAAAGCATTATAAGTATGAGGCAATTCTACAACTTTGGAATTTTCTGGGTAACATCTATGCTTCTGTAAAACATTCATACTCTTGGGAGTCAGTGAGGAAGACAACGATAATCAAGGCCTGCGTACAACATAACAGGAACTTTTCAGAAAAGGTGGGTGGGTGCCATCGTTCACTGGCAGTGACACAGCAACCTAATCACCCTCTGGAAGCGACAAAGCCAATGCACAGTGAGAGGGGTGTGAATTCACAGCTCATCTGTTCCTCGGCACTCGTTTTTCAGGTAGATGCTCCTCCACGTGAGGGGCTGCTGGCCCCTGCACTGGATGTGCCACACTGAGCAGCCCACGGGAGCATTCCCTAACTCGCAGCAGCAGGCCCCTGGGACCAGCTCACACCCACTGCACAGGCAGTTTGTGCCGGCCCTGCTGATGTTGCCTGACCAAAGGTGTCTGTGCTCGGGCAAAGCTCTTCTGCCAGCAGAGAGGAAGGGGCAGCAGCCTCTGGCACAGGAGCACTGAGGAACACCTGCATCTGTAGCATCATGCTCAGTTGAACCTGCAGAGGGCCATCTGTCCAGGGCCTCGCTGCACCTTCTGAGTGAAGTCAACTCCTTCACACAGAGGAATTCAGGGCGTTAGCTGATGTGCCCGCAGTTCACACCCCAGTCTACTCACTACTAATTGTTTACAGGAGCTTGGAGTCAACTTTTCTGTTTTCTTCCCTCTCTTGCTAGAACAGCAAATCTGCTATCAGTAATTCAGGCAATAGTGTCTCCTGGATAAAATGAACATACAGCTCTTCCCCTGCAAATCCCAGATGAGTGGCCACTGTTGTGCTGTTTATTACAGTAACACATTCCAGTGTTTGAGCCAGCACAGATACTTGAAAGAAAACAGAGCTGAGCAATCAGTCAATAAATGATTGTAGGTTTGTAATTTTACAGAGCTGCATCTCCTGTTATGTCCCAGACTCTTTGGGAGACTTGAAATACCAAATCCCAGGTTAATATATGTAGGTCCAAGTCCCTGCGGTCAGCTCTAGTTTACATCACCTGCAAGCCTAAAAAATATTCAATCCCAAATGTTCAGCTCTTAGAGGATCACAGAGGGTAATTCAGGTTGGAGGGCAGTCCAAGAAATCTCCATGTGCAACCTGCTGCTCAAAGCAGCGCCGGTCTGAGGTCACACCAGGTGGCTCAGAGCTTTGTTCAGTCAGGTCCTAAAAGCTTCCAAGAATGGAAACTTCACAGCCCTTCTGGCAGCCTGCTCTACTGCTTGAGCGTCATCCTGGGGAAAACAGTTTTCCTTACACTCAGTATGAATCTCTCTTGTACAGTTTATGTCTGCTGTCTCTGATCCTTCCACCAATTTCAGTGAAGAGTCTGGCTCTGCCTTTTGGAGCCTTTACTGTTACAGGGCTTTTTCTTCCCAGATGAAGAGTTTGTGTTGATCCTTGTTGAATTTTGTATGGCTCCTGATGGCCTTTCAGCCTGTCAAGGTCCCTCTGAGTGGCTGCTCTGCCCTCAAGCAACACACAGATAGCACCTGGAAATTGGTGTCACCTGAAAACTTGACAAAAGTATGCTTCATCCCCTCCTCCAGGTCACTGCTAAAGGTCACAAATAGGACAGGTCCCAGGACAGATGTTGGAGTACCGCACTTGTTATATGCCTATGAGTGTGCCTGGGATCAATGGGCTAAGTTGTCTGGTTCTTTGAGTTCTCTGTCCATCATCTGTTGAGTTCTCTGTCCATCCAGAATGCAATGTCCCACACTACACAGAGGACTGTCTAGGAGCCTGATGAAAGCCTTGCTGAAGTCAGGGTAAATGACAGGCAGGTTCCTCACCCACCCACAAATGCTGTCAGTTCATCACTGAAGGCAATCAGGTCAGGCAGGCCTGTTTCCTCAATCTGTGCTGACTGCTCCTGACCACCTTGTCCTCCTTGTGTCCACAAATGTGTCCCAGGAAGAACAGCTACATGATGCACAGACAGTGGAAAATACACATATCACAGGAAATTCCCATTCAACACCAACTGTGACTTGGCTGGTGCCACAGAGAGCCCTCTCCTAGCTGGGCAGCACCTACCAGCTAATACAGCTCAGCCATGAGGTGTGATGGAACACTTCCATCAGAGAATCAGACTTGGAAATAGCTCACAACTAACATGAAAAACTTAGTATACTCTTTTAGGCAATGAGCGCATTTAATCAACTGCTTCAAGAAGAGACATACAAAATCATTTTTTGGAAATCTTCTTTCTACCCTAGAAATTGCTGTTTCTTATACAACATCCCAAATTTTGATGTATACTGCGGCTGGTTCATAGTGTTGTATAATTTTTAAAACAGATGGGGCTTGTTTAGTTCCAAAACTCTTGAGTATGCTGGTTTTAAATACAAATCTGGAAAATTTCCACCTAATTTGTGCTGCAAATTTTGCCTGATTTCACAGCAGCTGGATATGTTTCCCTAACTCATGTACTCTCTGAACACGGCCTGTACCTGCATATGCACATTGATCTTCAAGACAGATACAGAACCATGGAATGCAAATGTTTTCTCGGTGTACATGTGGGACAACATTACTACTTTCATGAGATTTTACTTGAATTTCTAAGGCAGGCATGGCATTAAGGATTCACATTCACTCCTTTATCTATGCGGCACATAGCACACTTGTGAAACTGTTGTAGAATTTTCTGAGAATTCACTTTCTTATTTTAAACAAGATAATTTTTTACATTCTTTTAACATTATAACCAAGTGCCTTTGTACCATCTGTCAAATTGGAGCCATAAAAACATTCTAAGATAATCTAATATATTTTTTATATACTGGTGAGTGTCACAATTTAAAATATTTCTAATTCAGATATGACATGGCTACTAATCAGTGCTCAGTATCAGAGGACAAATAAGTATTTTCTCGTTCCAGTGATATACAATACTGCAACATTTCAAAAAATACAATATACAAGTTACTAACCCAGCACTGAATCTTACAAGTCATGAAGTTTTAGGGCATGACACTGCATTGTTCAGATGTGGGAAAGCCTGCAGAGCCAAAGCCACAACAGTTTAAATGTGATATATTTTTTAGCCTAGAAATGCTGGGGGTATATGTGGCTGTATATTTTTAAAAATTGCTTCCTTTCTCTCAAACGGGAAGAAAGATTGTTAAGTTTTATTGAGGCACAGAGAGAATCACATCAGTTCTGAGAGGAAATAACACTGCAATCAAAGAGCCTTCAAGAGTGCATCAAGGATCCAGGAAGGTGCACTGAAACAACTCCTTCCCTTCCCTCCATGGATTCAAGGAGGATGAGATGAGCTCTGGTGCTCTGGAAGAGTCAGAGACACCGTGAGGAGAGGGAGGAAAACAAGGGTCCTCACATTCCAACACCTTGAATTCGGTTTGTCTGAGAACCCTCAAAACATTCTGAAAGCTGAAGTACTGATAGCTGCTCTTGACATTATTCTCCTCTCTCTAATACCTGAATACAGCTTTTAATGTCACAGCCTGGAAGATGAATGTCACATAGACAATCTGACAAGAAAACAAAACAAAAAAGGGGGCTTTGTTTTAGTGGATTGAGAGGAAAGTGCACATAATAAAGCATTTTTATCTTTTATCACAAAATTGTGTCAATAGTGCATGGACATTTTCAGAAACCCAGAGAGCAGGTAAGGCCATGGGCAGTCCTGAAAGCCAACTAAGCAGGAGGGGTCCTGCCAGGAGCAACCCTGCCTCTGCTTTGGAAAGTTGTCCTTCTCCTTTCCTGCTTATCAAGATGGTTTTTATGAAATAAACAACCCAGAACTGCAGAATTTGCAGTTCTGCAGAATCTGCAGAAATTGCAGAACCCAGAACTTATTTTGAATGCATCTTTGCAGTTCTTTGTCCTTTTTGGAATTTTATAACAAGTTATTAAAAATGTTTGTCAGAGTACCATGCTAGCTGTACAATCTCAGGTATTTGGAAGCACGGCAGATCTGCCAATAACTCACGGCAAGCAGCAAAGATGTTCTTAGAATCCAAAGCTCTAGAGACATACAGTAAACATATATGTGGATCATATGTTAAGGGGCATGTTCTACCTCTCTCTGACTACTCCATAAGCACTGCAGATAAACTGTCCCAGTCTCTGTTCTAATATTCTAAACACAGATTTTTCAGCAGTACCACAAATAATACAGAGCTCTAAGGAAAAAATATGAATTTCCAGTTTTGTGTACACTCTGTGCAAGGTCTCCATTAACAGCATCTCAGGTGCCGCTCTCTTGTCCTGGAAAACTCAGCTATGCTCCTACCTCAGAAACCTGTGGGAGGGATAGATCCAGACACTGCAGATGGAAGTGGCAGCTAAGTAAAGCACTTCACTTCTAAACCTACCTCGCTGCACAGGAAACTCCTGCACAAACAATCCTTAGTCATCATTGTTTAAACCCAAGTCAAGGATTTTCATACACTTCCTCCTCACTCCTTCATAGGTACTTTTTTCAAAGCCCCAGACAACATTCACAGGTCTGACACATAGTCACACAATTGTAGTCACAGGATTTCTAAATAGTCTAAATAATGTTTCAGGCAAAGATTTTTCATAACTCACACTGATGTCAAAAGACTCCAAGGACAGGAGACTGGAGGTAAACCAGGGATGGGAGAGAGGATAAAGCTGGTATTTTGAGCAGTGAGCTGCAGGGCTGGTGCAGAAACCGTGGCAGCTTGAGAGGCACATGAGTCAACAAGTAATGGTCCCAGCCACCCAATTCCTTTATCTGTCCTCTCATGTGAGCCAGGTGCTTACACATGTTTACTCTCCAAGGGCAAGATAGGGTGATGAGCTGGATCAGCAGCATGCTGACTTTTGATTGGAAACATCTCCCATTTGTACCAGGTTTCTGTTAAGACATTTAGTGTCCAATTTGCTAAAATATATGCGCATACTTAAAGACTATCCTTGACAGACTGCCAACTCTTGTGCTAAGGAACGCAATCCAGAAATCCAGAGCTGCTAAGCTGTGTGGCTTGCTTGCTTATTCTCACACAAAAAAAGAGTATTTCTCTTCAGAATAAAAGGTTGTTACTGAAAATGGATCTGCCATGCCTCCTAAGGGTGCTGCCTTGTGGAAAGCCACAGCCTAGATCTATATGTGACCAGGTCATGTTCTGCAGGAATGTGTGCACCATATCCAAGGGGTGTGGGTGTTGCTGCCCTGGAAGAGGGCCCTGCCTGTTTCTCAGTCCTGTTTCTGGGCCCTGGGGCTCTGTGTGCTGAAGGATGTGATATGCCTGTGATATTTGAGCTCCTAGAGAAACCCCAGCAGTTCAAAATGGGAGTGTGTTTTATCTTTGTGTTAGGGTGCTGACACTGGGCTGGGGCATGATAACCAATCTTACACTAGACAGGATATGTAATAAGGCAGATGAACATTGAGTAAATAGGGACAGGCTGCAAAGCCCTCCCTCATTTGTTATTTAGAAGCCTTGCACACTCCATACTTTAAACAAAGGTGAGATTTTCCATTGTTAGAAACCAGTCATTAAGATGATCCTCCACCCTAAATCTCTGCCTGTTACCAATACACCACAAACTTCTGTTTTCAGGCTTGAAATGGCATGAGTTCTGCATGCCTTTGCACTTCTGTGCTCCAGGGGGTACCTGAGGAGTGTGTCCTCACAGGGTTTTCAGCCCAGGTTTAAAGACCCTACGACATTCAAATGGATGAGAGGCTTCAGAGAAGTGTCTGAACTTCGGGCTATTCCTCTGAACTGCACTCAGATGTCAGCCTCTGAGGAGTCTAGCCATCATTTTTTGAACCTTATTAACTAGAGCTTAAGGGAAATAGCTATAGATTTTATTCAGCAGGGAGATTCTGCCATGTGGAGCAATGCTCTCTGCATTCATTTCCTTTTTTTGCAAGGTTTCAGTATTGCACATTTTTCAGGCGTCAGACCTGAACACAAATAATTGTACAATAAAAAGCAGTGACTCAACAGGTTATTGCCACAATAACTCCTACATCCCCACTGTGTGCAGAGTTAGCTTGTTTGCTTACCCCAGAGATGAAGGTAGTCCCATTCCTGATCACTGAGAGCCATTTATCATCCCCAAGGCAGGAGTGCACATCTCTCAGTCAGTGTTATTGGGACCATAAGGCATGCTCCAAACTGGAGGAGGAGAGAGGGAGACCTCTGCTTACAGCTGTTAGCAAATCATTCATACACATCTCTCTAATGTTGCTTCTCCCATTCCTAGTTTACAACTAGATGCAGAGCTTATGCAGGGAAGGCAGAGCAGGTGGAAGCACTTCCATCCCCTCATGCTCTCCACTGTTTTGTTTCCTCCTTTGGTGCCCTCTTCCATTTGACATTGTGTCCCACAGACAGAGGGATGGGGCGATTTCCTAGTCTTTCTTACTAATTTCCAACAGATTCACAAAACTAAACAGGAGAAAAGGAAAAAGGAACACATGGATTCATTGATATAAACACACACTACACCTACAAGTTTGCCACAATACAGGTGGGAGAACAGAGACACAGAACCCCACAAAGAGATTGTGCTTCTAAAAGTTTGCAGAATAACAGAGCCCCACAACCCTCCCAGATTCGCACAACATGATGGAAAATTCCCTATCTCTGCATTACAGCTTCAGCCACAGCTACAGCAGACTGGAAAAGACAGCTGTAAGACTAGGAAATAACCGAACAGCTTTTCAGTGGAGTACAGGAGCCTCACTTTCCTCCTCTGTTACAGTATCAAAGTCTCTGCAGTTTACATTTAAAGACAAAGAAAAAAACCAAAAAAACCACAGTGAGGGAAGGTGGCCAAAATGCAGAGCAAGCCTGTGTGGTACAGCAATTCTGCCTCTCTCTCCCTCCAGACGCTTCAGAGGCCCCCCAAGCCCATGGAATCACAGAGCCATACAAAGGAGCAGGGACTGAAGGCACCATGTGCACAGGCAGCCCCGGCACCGCTGGAATCACCCTGCACACAGTCGTTCCTGCTCATTTGACTTTTCAGTGCTTGTGGCTCCCCTTACAGGAGCTCATTACAGCTCAGTGCAGCAGCAGCTGCTCTCCCTGTCACATCTCAGCGCACGCCAGAGGAGGCTGCCCTTTCATCTCTCTGTTTTTTTAAGCTAAGCTTTAGCACATCAGGGGGAACATCTTTGAAATCCGTACTGATTCCCACTGGAAATGGTGCCAAGCGAAAGCATCGTTTCCCACACACATTTTCTTTCCCCAGGGCCACAGGCAGGCTCAGCTCAGCCCTGTCCACAGTGTCATCTAGAAACAAAACAAGCCCAAACCCAGCTTGCCCTCTCTTCCAACAACATTTTCTGGGTCTGTCTGGAGCCAAACAACTCTCCCACTCCAGCCCAGCTGAAAGCATGGTGGTGGCAGAGGGCAGCAGCAGAGCTCCCAAGACAGCTCTGACAGCTTTTTGAAGCTCATTTAGCCTCAGCTTGGGCACTTTAGCCCAAATTCTGTGCCAGAGCTGGGCAGCAGAGGTTTATGGTTTGGTGTTTGGTGCTGGAGGATCCCTGGAGTGAGGGGACAAATGGTGCCCCCATTTGACAGGAGCACAGCTCTGGGCCCTGCTCCTGCCTGGGACACACCAGACCATGCAGGGGCTGGAGCGAGGCTTCCCCACACCCACCACCTTGGCACTTCTTGTTTTGGAGCAGCATTGGGAAAAAACATTTAGCTACAGCGAGGAACCTTGTCTCATTATCTGTGTGGCCTTTTTGATGAATTATAAAGAGCTCCTGCTGCTTGCTAAGCATGTTGCAGATGCCACGCCACAGGCAGAGCTTTTTTGGTTTTTTAAGTGATAGAAATATTTTTCCAGAGGTTTGCTGTAAATTACAGAATGATCTTTGTGCACTCTGGGCTGGGTGCACTTGCCAGCATGGAAATACTTGTACAATACTCATGCCAAGCAGGTATTCCAGGATTTGTTTTAGGGAATACATGATCATTCTCTCCATCACATCTACATAGCCTCATAATAGATTTTTTTTGTTTTTTTCACAATCTTTAACTTCTTCTCAAAACACCCCTGTGAGACAAGATATTTTATTATTCCTTTTTTTCCCAAAGAGAAACTTTAGGGTTTTTATGGATCACAAAAGGATTTAGGTACTTCAGTAGAAAGTGAAGCCCTAAATCCCACTGAAATGAACCAGAAATAAGCCCTCAATAGGACTGAAATTCTTTAATACTTCACTAAATTTCTGCCTAAGTGCTTTGCCCAAGGCCATAAAAGACTTCTGGAAAAACACCTCCCAACTCCACAACTTGCCCAGTAATTACTCTCCCTCGGAAAAGTGGAAATTTAGCAATTTTGCAAGGTCCTTTGGGAAAACAAGACACACCCATTGTGTTAGCTAAGCCCCAATGGGCAGCAGGTATCTTTCCTGAGCACAGCGTATCAATGCAGCTATTCTGCTTCCCAGCTTGTTTGGAAGTAGCCTGGAAATCTCAGCACAGGAGTGCATTGTGTCTGGCCAACATCATCTAGAGCAAAGCAGAGGCTTGAGCCAAAATCCCAGGAGTTCCACCCAGTTCCTTAACCACAAGGGCAGTGTTCCTCACGTCATCCCTCTCCCATCTGGGGGGGTCAGGATGAATGAACAGTGCTTTTTCAAACACCACAGAGAGTGTTTGATGTGGTGGGGCCTGAATTGACTCTTTCAAAGTCCCTGAACTTCTTCCATCCTCATAGAAAAACAAAAGTCTTCAGATTTTTTGTTTTAAATTCAGATCTAGTTACTGCTGAGCTCTGGAAGCAGCATGCACACACAGAAAGCTTTATGCCTCCCTGACTGGTGTCAGGCAGAAAGTAAATTATTTATGAAAGCACTCCATGCAATATTTTATTTTGGATTTAAAGGGGCAGGAGTGATGGGGAGGATAGTTAAAATGCCTTCAAACCTGAATCTTTTAGTTTTGTTCAGGAACCACTCCCTGCTAAGACTAGTTGCACAGAAGCATAAATATGATCTCATCTCTACTTACATGAATAATCCCATTCAATTCACTGGAGCTGCTCCTGATTGCCACAGATTTATAGAGGATAAGATTTAGGATTTGCCAAAAACTTCTCTGGTGCCAGTGCTTTGGGGTGTTTGCAAACACAAACCCACTTTTCCTCCCACTGTCTGATCCACTTGTAGTTTTTAATCTTCCAGGCACAAAGTTCCTCAATCCATTGCTTAAATTAGCGGTAGCCAGACAGCCTGAAGCAGCCTTTGCTTCACAAAGCAAAATTACTTGAAGTCCTGTGCTGCTGCAGAAGGACTAAGATCCCAAATAATGGAGTAAAGCTGCCAGTAATTTTCACAAAGTTTGCTAGGGTCATATACAATCAAGTATTTCTAAGTGATTGTGGCTTAGGACAAAGCCTTAGACAAAACCTTAACCATCACAAAAGGTTTAACTTCAAAAAGCACACTAAAGATGGGATTTTGGAAAGAACAGAGCAGAAGTCATTCCTTGAGATGAAGGCTTCTACCTGTCTGGTACTTGCATATACAGAAAGTCTGGCTAGAATTTCAGAAAGAAGTTAAATGATAAAACACCTCAACACCTTTTTAACATATCAGGGTCAGGCCACTGAACCAAGGCTGAGCCTCACAAGATGTGAAGTTGTGCATTAGCTTGCTCACACACTCCTGGAAACATTCCAGGAGATCACTCTAGGGAGCACACTCCAGTCTGCCTCTCTCTCCATTGCCATGATAAATTTCTATCTCAAACCTGTGTTTAGATCCTTAAACCATGTGCCTTTACAGGGTTTTCCCCACATCTGTGTTTAAGCAGCAGGACTGTGCTCACAAGGACTACAGTCAGAGCTGCCCTCAGTTCTCATGAGATTGTTGTGTCTTCAACAACATCTTCCTGATGTTGTCCTAATCCAAAAATACTAGTAAAAAAAGGAAAGCAAAAAAGTTGAACTGTCAGTCATTACACTACACATGGCAGGTTTTACACTCCCACAGCAGCTCTGCAGGTGATAGCACAGCCTGGAGATGAAAGGGTATCATGTGATCCCAAACTCTGAGGGTCCAAGACTGGTAACACCTGGACAAAGGTTCCTGGGTTAGTATCACCTGCAGCATTGGGACTAGCCCCACCTTTGAGTTTTAAAACCCAGAGACTGTGGTACTCCACCTTGTTCAGATGCATGAGTTTGTTTCCTGCAGCACAGTATATAATAAGTCATGTGTCCTGGAGAAAACCTAAGAGACTGGCATCTTCTTTTGGTCATGAGCACCAGCATCAGCAATCTCTGTGCTAAAAAGAGCTCCTGCCCTTGACTTGGATTCCACTTCTCTTTCAGAATGAAAACCACTGTGCAGAGCTTGCAATGTATCCAGCACAGTGGGTACATTTTTTCATTACAAAGCTTTTCCAATCTCATAAGGAAAAACAGCTCCACATTTCTCAAGCTACTTTCATAACTGAGTTGGTGCTGAATTTTCCTGAGTCCAGAGGATGTACACATGTGCAGACTCTACTCCACAGCAGATAAATGAACTGGCTTGGCAATGTTCCTTTCACCCCTACAACAGGATGAGTTGCCAGGGCTGGGGTCTGTCCATGATGGACAATACATCTGGATGCTGAAGACAGCCCATTTACTTCTTTGTGTCCACCTCCACTGTCAACCACTGGTGACTCTTCAATGTCCTCATCATTTACATGCCAGAACTGAACGAGGAAACCCTTTCTTCCTGCTTAAGAGAGGCTGCAATAAACTTTTATTAACTTTTGTTTTGAACTTCCACACTTCATGTCCTTTAGTGTCCACTGTGATACTAAATTGAGACTTCCACACTCAGAGGCCCAGACCTTTCTTTCCTGTCTCTTGTGTGGTCATGCAGACATTTACACTTCTGATAATTTAGGGCCATTTATTCCAGCAAGGAGGATGTGACATTTTGTGCTGAATCAGCCCCAGGATGTGCAGGAAGAGCATTCAGCTCTTCTTTCTCTACTGCTTACCCACAGACCAAACAGAAGATTTGGCCCTGCTGGGAAAAAGATGAAAATTATACTGTAAAGGCAATTTATTTTTTAGCGCAAGCACAGTTATAGATGTAGAATTGGGATATCAATCCAGTATGAAATAATACTTTAATTTAAAAAATCACTAGCTCTTAAAATAAGATTCCTCCAGTCAATGTGCATAGATCCTTCTTCCCCAATTCTTAGTTTATTTAGGTAGAAGGATGTTTATTTCTGCTGCTGCTCAGATCCTGAATACAAAGATTTTGACAAGCTTCCTCCTTTCCCTCTTTTTGAGCTGCATAACGAATAGGCCACCATCTTGGCAATGAGGCTACAAGATTTCATGTCAGCATGCAAACAAAAAAAAGGAAAGGTAGAGCTAAACTTTCCTGTAACATTTCAACAGCTGTTACCATAGTAATAATTTGTTTCACAACTCCCGCAAACATCATTTCAAGGATTTCTCCAAGTGCCTGTGGAAGAAGTAGCAGCCATCAATAACCTCCTTCTATAAAGCTTCCTAAAATTGTCGCAGACATTTCTCTTCTGTTATTTGCTGAAAGCAGAAACAAAACAATGAGGGCCAGAAATAACATCACTGTTAAGATGGATAGATGTGAGGAGAAGTAGACATGAAAAACAAAAATGCAGCATCTTTGTGTACCCAAGGCCTAAGTTTCTCAAACAGTCATTGACGCCAGCTGTCAGCTTGAGATGAGTCGGTGCCCAGGCATCCAGGATCCTAAACAGGAAGAGCTTTATATACCAAAGCCAACTCTTTTATTGTCTAGAGGGTGTCACCCATGGGGCAGTATCTTGTGAAACCAAGCAGTGCTATAATAGCATTTTTCATTGCTGGAAGTTTCTGGGTGGGTTTGGGGCATGTTGCAAAGATCACAGGGCAGAGGGGATTCTGCTACTGAGCTTGTTTTCCAGTGCTGTGGAGGTGCAGATGTGATTGCAAATAGAATCACAGTCCTGGTGACAGAAGGACTGACATTAAGTTATGCCCTTTTACCTGCAGACACAGAAAGCTGAATAATCTACCCATTGGTTTTTTCCTAAATTCACTGGGATTGCAGGGTTAGAGAAACAGTGGTGTGGGCAGCATTAGGATCTGCAGCACCTAACAGCATTTGGGGAACACACAGGAAAAATTCCTTCCCAATTTGAAAGTAGTGATTTCTTTAACTTTGTATGTGTGCAAGAATGGCCACAGTTTCCCCATCAGTCTCTCCAGCACACCAGGAAGCATCACTGAAGTCCCAGCACCTCAGTCTGAGTTTCTCAAAATCCCTGTAACTCAGTTTCTCTAAGTGTCTCCTGGGACAAAGAATTACAAAAGGGCGTTCTACCTCTTCAGTTTAAAAAAGTACCATAAATGTACACTCAAATATTGGCTTTGTAATGCTCAGAAAAGTTAATTTCCCATAAAAGTTTATTTCATGCAAGTTCCAAGTTCCTTCATGCAAGGGCAGAGATAATGTAGGGTTAAGTACACTCCTAATACATTCCTCAAATATACTCTCATTTTTCTCTCATGTTCAAACACCACCAGCACAACAGATCCCATACTACAACTGCAGTACATAGCAACTAGCAAGACACAAATAATAAACAGAAATATTCAGCAAAGCTCTGACCTTACAAGAACTTAAACATGCTTAAGGAAAAACACTGCTGAATCCAAGCCACGCTCAGAACCAATATCCTCCTGACCTCCTTGTCAGAAAGTATTTTTTTTCAGCACTCCTGATGCCTCTGGAGTTTGTTCTGGAACTCGCAGCATTAGTCATTTCTGTACATCATTAGGGGCAGAGCTTGCAGCGAGCTCAGTGCTCATCATCCGCCTGTCCGAGTCTCCTTTTGCATCACTTGGGACCCGCCCTTGTGGCAGTGTGGGGGTGCAGCCGCCGGGACCCGGCACACGGGGAAGGTGGCGGGGCGAGCACGTGGCTAATGCCACCATCTGTGCCTGGAGTCACCTGCTGGGAGTGAGCAATCCCGGAAACCCAAGGCGCGATTTGCCCTCCTGTTGCATGTCAGCCCCTGCCGAAAATCTATCATTAAACTGACACAACGATAACGAAAAGGAGATTTACAAAGCAGATTCAGGAGCTGCAGAGACATAAAGACGTGCTTAATTATATCAGTTTTCCCACTGGGTGTTACAAAGTAGCTTCCACCGGCTCTGTCAAAATCAGCAGAGCTCAGGAGGCTTCCAAATCTGCACTGTGGGGGCTCTTGGCCAAAATCCAGTGTCACAGTGAGGAACCAGGCTCTGCTGCCTTTCCGCCCTCTATGCTTGGCCCAGAAAGGAAAAACAGGTTTCTGTGAGCCAGTGCAGACAAAATAAACCCTAAGTTTCACCATCATTTTTCTGTAGGATCAAGAGTTTACTGTTTTCTCTATCTTCGCGTGGTCAAAAACTGAGCATGAAACGTGGTCATGAAACAGTGAAATAAATAACAAAATAGACAATTCTATTTTAGTTAGAATAAACTCTGTTCAATTGATACTAAAATGCATTTTTTTGCATCTGGGCAGGTTTTTTATCTTCAGAAGAGTATATTGACCTAACTTCTAAGAGGAAGCCTGGTTTTAAAGCAGGAAACAAAAATATTTAACATAAAACAAGATTACTCTGTTCTCAGGCAGCAAAAGCAGATAGAAGACTGAATTTGCTTCAAACAAGTCTACATTCAACCCCAAACTTCATTTTTCTGTAAAACATATTTGAAATAAAAATAATTATTGCCCAGATTATTAAACTCTTACAGAAGTCTCTAAAACTACAAGCATAGAGCTCAACAGCCAGGCTGTGCCAGTGCATGCTGGAACAGACCCATGATCTCTGCAGAAAGATTCAGAGAGGAAACATCAAATCCACTTCATCCAGTGGGTCACACACACACACATCCAGCACTTAGTCGAGTGCAAATCAATGATTCCCAAGTATTTCAGTGGCCATATAACATTAATATTGTGAGATATCACTGATTTTGTGTTACTTTAAAGATATCACATTAGACAGCAAGACAAAACATTTGTAAACTTCAAGGCAGTTTGTATGCAATGCTATTCTGTCAAAAGATCTTTTTCCATGTCAATCACACAGCTTCAGGATAAGGAGTAAGAAAGTGGTTTAGATATTCATTAATTAGTGCTTAGCATTATTTGAAAAATGCATCCCTCACAATGTGCCATGTTAATATCCCATAGCATTTTGAACATTATTAGTTTTATGCTTATTAGGCATATCCTGCTAGAAGAAAGAATTTTAAATTAGATTAAATCTTATACATGTTTAATGCGGTGTTCTCACAATTTAAAATGCTACTCTATTAAAATAGCAGAGAGAGAAATTGACTCACAGAATAAGAATGTGAAAAGAATAGATCATGAGTGAAATGAATAATAGATTAACTGAATAATCATATTACTACTATATGAAGAGTATAAATCACAACAATCTAATGCTGTCACAGCAGAAAAAGGGAGAGCAGGCTTTCCACTACTTAACTATGTTCATTATCTAATATGAAAGCAAGAGGCAAGTGCAATTAGCGTTAATGAGAGGCCATTTCATTGCAGCCGATGGTGGGTATCAATTCCAAAGCATATTGGATAAGAACATTGTCCTGGAGATGTTCTTTCCAGTCTGTGGAAAGTCGTTCCACCATCACTCATCCTTAAACAGCCCAGGCTGCCCCTCATCAAGACTGAAAGACCAAGCTCACCCACCCTCCTGCATCACCAACAGATGTTCACTGCCAGGACCATCACCCCAGCACAGCATCCTCCAACCTGACAGCCCTGGACTGCTCATGGGAAAACAGCCTCTGGATAACTTCCAGTAACAAAGACACACCATTAGGAAGCCAAACCAAAGGCTACCAACAGTTGGAGTGGATGATCTTAGAGATCTTTTCCAACTAAAATGATTCTCTGATTATATTATTCTATGATTCTATGACAGCAGTGGAAATATTCCCAAATACCTAAAATGGATTTGATTAAAACTGTAAGTCTTCATACACATCTTCACAATACAATTTTAAATCACCCTATATATACACCTTTTATATATACATTTGATTTATTCACCTATATAATTGCTATGGGTGCCTATCCAAAGCCAAGCCTGCTGCACTGGGTTAGAGATCACTGTGATCATTAGGTGAGAAGAGACATTGATCAGGTCACAATAAAGCAGGGCTCTCACTTCAGCCTATTATCCAACACCAGTACAGCTGGGAGTTCATTTTCCTTCCTGTGCAGGACGCACAGCTTGAAGGTACTCAGCTGAGTTGGAGTCCCTTGCAAACTTCAGTGGCCCTTAGCCAATGGTGGATTAGCAGAGGATGCTGAAGGTGCAGTATAGGAAAATGAGAATTACAGAATCCAAAACCAGGACTCCTCCACACAGAGGAAGTTTCACAGTAACAACGTGGCCCTGTGGACCAGTTGCAACCTGTTCATGATGCTCTCCAGCCAGCCAGCCAGCCAGCCTTCCCTTCCTCCCTTCCCTTCTCCTGCTATGTCACCTCCTCATCTCCTCTTTCTCAAAGAGCAACAGTTGGGGTCCCTTGGAAAATGGGATTCAAATACAAGTTCCTATGAAAACCATGAAGAGCTGAACACGTGCAGAGGGACCTGCTGGTGCTTACTCTGCTCACGGCTCTGGCGTGGCCAGCTCTTCAAACACAAAGCTTGCAGAACAGAGCTGACTAAAATGGCAACTGGCACACACAAAACAGAAGCTGCCACCCAACAGTCTGTCTGTTAATGAGAAAGTAACATTTGTTAGAAGTTTCTAAACTTGACCTTGTCGGCATCAGATTGAAGGAAGAGGATACAAAACAGGAATAGCTGCTGGCATTAGGAGCTGATTGTCAGCTGAATTCAGCGTCAGAAGGGCTTGCAGTCAATCTGCTCCGTGCTCACTGAGTGCTCTTGGTAGGACGTGTTTAAAGAACTAGGGACTCATGTTTTGAGAGAGGGAAAAAAGCAGGGAGAGATATTGCACAAATGCCAAATAGAACACAGCACCACCACAGAGAGTTAGGGACAGATTCTACCTTTCCAGCTACAGCTGTGGGGTAGGAAAGGGGGAGAGGAGAAGCTCAGTGGCAGCAGACCTTAATCAGGGACACTCTTCAAGTCTGGGGCTCCAAGAAATTTTCTGTAAAAGTAAGAGCTCTCCCAGGCATTGAAAACCACATTATGAATGTTCTGTGAACCCGAGCTGGCTGTCATCAGCCTCTCAGATACAGCCTGGTTGTGCTTCAAGGTCTCCTCTGGGTAGGTGTATAGCTCGTGCTACACAGCACAATGACCTCACTCACATCTTGGGAGCTACCAGATGTCCTCTCTCACATGAAAAATCATGATGCCCTCTCACATCTTAGTTCTTCAAGAAAGATACTTCTGGGGGGACTGCTGCAGGAAATTATGATTGTGGCATTCAATGTGACCACACTCAGCCACTAAAGCATCCTTTAGGGTGCATGGCTGGGTGCAGTATGGGGGAAGTAAAATTGTTTCTGTGTAGATTGGTTTGACTTGAAGAACCTTCCCAATCCGTCCTGGAGTCCAGGATCAGTCACCAGACCTCTGTGCAAGGCCTGACATCTGTTGTGTGAGAAAAGCTTTCCATCAATTAAGTGCCAGTGATTCATCTGTGACGAGGCAAGGTGACTCAGTGAGGCCCTGCTCAGGAATGCCAGCTCAAACTAATGTTCTTGCAAATCAGAGAGTGCCTGGCTTTACAGCTTGCTGCACAGCTCACTGGACAGCCATGCAGTAACAACGAGATCATTCTGGCAGCTTGGGCTGACAGACATCACCCAAAATCACTGCCACAACAGGAGCACATTATTTCATAGCAGTTGGTGCAGCAGTGGCTTTGGATGCAGGTCTATGAGTAAATGCTGGTTTTATGCCAACCCTCAGCATTGCAGAGTAACAGGTCTCATAACTCAGGCCCTCAAACAAGAGATTTTATTTCTGGGATGGTCTCTTCCACTTACAAAATTACCATTGCAGAAGTATATTCCTACTGTCAGGAAACCTTGTTTAGTGCAGTCTGCTAAAAAGGATTGTAACCAAATCCTATTTTCTAACACTGTAGCTGTAGGAAAGTCAGGATGGTTTTTACAAGGTTTTTACAAGGAGGAATATATTTTGTTATTCTGAGTGATGTACATAGAAAAGAAACACAGTTATGGCCTGAAGAACCTGAGTGGGTACTTCTTCAGGGCTGAAATGAAAACAGCAAACTGGCAACAAAATTCCTTGGAGTTCAACTTCCCTGCACCAACAGAGAAAAGGATAGAACAGAAAACAGTCTCTCCAAAGATTCTGGACCACAAAAACATAGGACATGATTTTCCAAGTGCTATTCAAACATGTAGGTAAGACTGTTGCTGCTCTGCATATTGCAGTTTTATGTCATACTATTCAAAAAGTGAAAAAAAAAAGGCCTTAAAAAATGAGGACAAAAGAGAAAGGAGAAGGGTAAATGTGGCATATGCAATTTTATAGCTGAGGCCTCAAAAGAACTGTTGCCCAAAAACTAAAGAACATAAGATACCCAAAAACTGACTGAAAAAGTAGAGAGGATGAGACTGGGGAGTTCTTGGGGAAAAATCCTGAGACTATAAGAGACACAATACCACAATTAGGAAAAAAAAAACCAAACAAAAAAACCCACCAAAAACCAAACAAAAACAACAACAAAAAACCCAAAACAAAAAAAAAAACCCAAACAAGTTTGGCTAAAAGCAAATTCTCATTTGATGAGAAGTAAAGGAGGCAATTAGGATCAAAAAGCCAATATAAAATGACTGAGAAGGAGAAAATCAATAGGAATTGCTGTAAACAATATTAGAAAAGATGAAATATTTATTAGGAAAACTAAGAATGACGGAGTAAAAAGTCATCTCAGGCCTGACTGAGGACAGAATTAAACAGAGCAAAGGAACTTCAGCAGCACAGCAGCTACACAGCCAGCAAAGTTTTCTATTTATTTCAAAATAAAATGCAGAAGAGGTAACATGTTCAATACATATTTCTTTTCCATCTATGAAAATGGCAGTAGGGAAATTAATTATTTTCCAATCCTTAAGTAACTAAAGAGAATGTTAAAGTTCAAGGAATAAACATTTTAAGCCAGTTAAGGAGAGCCTACACAGAGGAGCTTGAGCAGAGTTAGATGAGATCTTTTTAATTTTTAATAAACCTTGATATCTCAGTGAAATCCATTCATATTCACCGGGTTCATTTAAAGCCAGATTTGTGGTTGTGTATCTAGGAACAAGAAGTGCATTTAGGCACAGTTACAGAATAGGGGACTGCAACCTAGAAAACGATCCTTAGATGTATGAACAAGTAAGTGACAAATAGGGAGGTAAATATACTTCCATTTGCAGCACTTGTGAGACTGGTGATGAATATTCTACAATCCCCCAGTACCTCAGTTTTAAAAGATAACATTGAAAACCAGCAAAGGTGCAAAGCAGAGTATAAGAGAACATGCCTGGTTTTGTAAGACTTAGAACCCAAAACAGAGACCAAGAGCTGCCTGGTTTGCAGTGCATGGAGATCTCAGAGAAGGAGAGGCAGAAGGGGAATAGTTGTTAATAAAAGTTTCCTTCATCTGACGAGATGAGACAAATTCAAAACGGTGCCACGCAAGACATGTAACATAGAGAATAATTAAATGTTTGAGCAAACACCAGGGAAACAGCAGATTGTTCCATGGTGATAGAATCTCCTTCCTTCCCTTCCTTCCTCCCTCCTGTGATGGAGACAGGCTGAAGGCACCAAGTGTCAGTCCAAGAGCAGCACAAACCCTGCAGCTCGGCATAGCTGCTCCCTGCCCCGCAGGTGGGTGAGGAGGAGGCAAGACCTGCCTGGCTGAAGTGAAATGGGCTCCTGGCTGACTGATAGAAACATTGCCTGAGATGGCACAGCCTTTGGGCAGCTCTTTTCTGATTCAACCGGGCCTCATTTTAACTGTTAAAAAAATTTTGTCGAGGGCAGCACCGAGGTACAATGAAGCCCATCAATACCTTTGTATTTGCAATCAACATGTGTCTAAACAAAGTAGAGCCTGGAGACTCCCTGAGCCCTTTGCCTTTTGGTTTTGTGTTTGCAGAGCAGGGAATCCTGGCCCCTTGCAGTGACATTGCTATCACAAATGCACCAAACAAAAACTAAAGGGAGGAGAATTACAGATCTTCTTTAGAAAGTGGTGAGCCATGAGACAATTTGTGGATCCCTGTCAAATTCAGTCCAAGAAAGCAGCTGGAGGCAGATGATTTGAATAAAGGAAAACAAATCAAAATGGATCCAAGCCACAGAAATACCAATTTTCTATCTCCTGAACAATAACTTAGCAGAGCAGGACACAAACAAACCTGCCCCAAGTGCTAGCACAGCAGTGTGCTGCTCATTTATTAATTTCCTGGCTCCAGGGCCTCAGCCCTTGTGTAGGTCTCTGCCTCCAGAGGCACCTCTCTGCTTCTCACCATCACTGGGCCGTAATATTGCTCTTTCTTACAGCTGTGTCATGTGGAAACAACTGCATTAGGTCTAGTGTTGTTTTCTGCAAGGCACAGGCAGTAAAAAGCCACCTGAGCTACACAAGCTTAACAACGTGTGGAATTGGTTACAGGAAGGCAAAGGACCCAAATCATCTGCCCTCATAAATGGGAAAACACGTAGGCTTCACTGGCTTTCCTGGGTTAGTACGTAAGCATCGATTCAGCGAGGCGGATGCGCAGCCCGAGACGCAACGATGGAGCCCAGGTGGCACCACTGAGCGCTGGGCTGCCTGTGATGGAGCAAAAAGCAAGGAGAAAGCATGTCCTTTGTGCATCGAAAATGATATTTCACATTTCATTATGTACAGCAAAACTTCCTCACGTCCTGACAAATCTGCAGGGCATTTCTTTGTGCGGTTGGCAGGGTAGTGCTGGATTAACACTGATGCAATTACCCTTACATGGGCATCTCCCCAACACACTCGGTCCAAGGATGAAAGACATGTCAGCTTTCAAACGTTCTACCTTGTAAAATTAAAGTTATTAGAAAATGTAATCACCCTCCATCTCGTCTGTGTCTAGCGGATATATTTACGCTCCCAAGAGGGGTTAAAACAACATTTTTAGCAGCTGCCTCGAAACGCAAATCAAATCTTTGTGAGATGCTACATTGATTTGCATATTATTAAACATGATCCTTCCCCTCCACCACAGTTTTGCTTCACTGTTTTGCTCCTGTGTGAAGGTTGCCACTCTCTGCACGTGTGACACTGTCCCCCGTGGCTGCCTTCGCCGGCAGCGGTGCCATGCTAATGAGTCCCAGGGAGACCCAGGGAGCTGGAGCTGCAGGCTCAGCTTCAGCAGAGAGGGAAAACATGAAAATGCTCCTGGCAACTTTTGGATCTGCTGGAATTTAGGCTGTTGGAGAGTGTTTACACAATGTTAACATTGAACCGGGCAATTTCTGGCCCCAGCACGTTGGGGTTTGTTTAATCAGTTCCGCAGCATGCAGAGTCTGACAAGGCAATGCAGAGGGCCAGGCTTTAAGCGTTTGCTAAGTAGGGCACTGGGCACTTTGTCTGCCTCCTACTCCTCCCTCCCACCCTTTTGCCATGAAATTCTGCAGTGTTTACACGTAAGGCTCAGAAGGGTCTGAGTAACACTCAGCACAAGCCCTGGACGTCAGCCTACAGCTCAGGGGTGGGCTGTAGGACACAGCACTCGCCCTTCGGATGAGTGGCTGTGGCAAGGACATGTGACAGCAAAGGGCTCCAGCTACAAGCCAGGGGCATTTTCTCCTCCTGCCAGGAAACTGAGAGCACTGAAGGGAGAACATGAAGGGCTGACAGGATGCACACACACTGCTAACAACTCAGCAGTGTGGATGGAATGGAGGCTCACACCTGAGCAGAGGGCACGTGGCCGCTCTTGGGGAGCTGTGCAGAACCAGCCCACACAACACAGTGACACAGCCCAGGGACAGGGGCACACTTCTAGGGCAAGTAAAGGTTCATGGGAGCAAGAGAAGATGTGGTGCATATCAAAAGCTGAATTATAGTCTCATCCGGGGAGAAATCCAAAATAATTCCCTGGCAGACAGGCCACTGTGCTACTCCAGTCTATGGAACATTTCTATTACTGTATTGAGTTTTCCTGCTGTAACCATAGCAGAGGTCCCAGCTGTGATGTAGGACCCAATTTTCAAGCACAAAAGGTCATGCAGCAATTGAAGACTTATTCTCCTGAGCACAAATCTGGCCCCACACACTGGGCTACCCACCCAACCTGCCCCCTCTCATACCCTGACACCCTTCCACAGGAGAGGGAGCCCTGTGCTTAGGCTGAAATGTCTGTTGATGGCATTTACCTACCTTACAAAGCTGTTGTAAAGCTTAATTAACATTTGTACTGCAAAATGCTTCAGGACTGTCAGATGCCAGGCACTACAGACGTGTTCCTGTCACAGGATGGCTTAGCTTTGGCAAGTGCTGCTGCTGCAGCTGAACATTGACTAGTACAGTTTCATTGCAAGTAGCAACAATGATAAACTCAGTTTAAATGCACATATGACAGGACTATAAACTCAATTTTTCTTTGCTGCTTGCAGGTTGGTGCCCCGTCCTTTTTTACGTCTGCAAGTTCTTTTATGATATGGGATCCTAAATAATGGCTTTCAGCCCCTGCACTCCCTGGCATGAAGCCTCTTGCCTGGTGAATGGTGTATAGCTGAGACTTCTGCTGCCTGTAACTCCCAAGACTGAAATGGTAACAAAAGTTAAAAGCTGCTTAACAGAGACTGGAGAGTCACAAAATTGATTCAGAGTTGGAAAATTGTCTAGTTCACCCCCTCCAATGTTGCAAAGGATGGTAGCTGATATTGAAAAGCACCTCTAGATGCCATTTAAGTGCCCAGTATAAACCTCCATGGAAATAATCCCTCAGAGCACAGAAATGGAGACTCCACATAGATTTCTCTTTATTTTTCCATCAAACTAGCAAAGGGGAGCACTTTCCAGCAGGAGTCCCTTCTGTGCCACCGCATAACATTTTACCTGATAAAAGCAGGTACTAGCAGAGGCTCAAACCTGGAATCTTTATAAAGTCTGACACACTAACACTTCAAACAAAAAAACAGCTCAAAAACACAGAGATGGATTCTGGTGAATCATCCGTCTGTACACAGCACTGACGTGTAAAGTCGAACTTTTTTCATGTTGGAGGTTTTTAATCATCCTTTTTCCTATCAGTCTTTTGAGGGAAAAAGACGAGGAGCTGAGGGAGAGAGGTGTGACTCATTTTTACTACAGTGAACCAATAAAGCCCTTGTAAAGTGTGGTCACCCTGGTGCTCTGTTCAATAACAGCAATAACATCTAACCTGCTGCTGCTGCTGCCGTGCTCTTCCCCTTCACATGCTAAGCTGCTTGTTTCTAATCACAGGCTCCTACTGCATTCATAAGGACACGGAAATTGTATTATTTCTTTTCTCTCTCTCTTCTTTTTTTTTCAGTGAGTCACTGGTGGATCGTCATCTCTTCCATATGCACTGGGAAGCTGCCACTGGGAGATGTACCCCTGCAGGAGCAGCAGCCTGTCAGTTCTGCTCTGGAAAGCCCATTGCACCATTCTCCTTTTCCTATCAGCTTCTCTTTTGCAGTGCAGAAAAAGGAAGTGTTCTAACCCCACAATCCCTGGGTAAGTCAGTAATAATGCTGCTTCAGTGCTGCAGGTTCTGCACAGGGCTGATAAATAACTGCAGCAGGGCACTGCACCAGGCTCCATCCTGCACCCGAGCCCTCCACCTGACCCAGCTGCCAAACAAAAGTCAAGTAAATTAAGGGATCTGACCATGGGCTTGCTGCAGGGCAGCCCTTTTCAGCAGGGACCCCTGGGGGAGTGGAAAGTCTCTCTCCATCACAGCCAGGCTCCCACAGACCACTGTTACCACAGGGTTTAGCCATGTCTCACCCCAAAAGAGCCAACAGGGGCAAGATGTAGGCTCAGAGTCTTTTAAATTGCTGCATCTGCTCCACCTACACACATCACAACTGGGAACTGGTCCTAGCAAACCCAAATCACTCCAGATCACCGCCAGCAAGTGGCTATTCAACTTTGTTATTGTTGCTGGAAACCACAGACACACCAAGCCCGAACTCAGCAGCATGGCTGAAGGTGGGAGAAGCTCAGGAAACTGAGAACCCACTGCTGGAAAATGGTTTTACCCTTTCTCTTTGTCCTCCTCTCCAGTGTTTCAGGCAGAGACATCACTTCTGTTTCCAGAGCTGTTTGTCAAAGGGTCTGAAGTATTTCTGTGGCTCACACAGGTGTTCCAAGGTACAATATTGCTCCTCTGCAAAATCCCTTTCAGCAATGCTCGAGCACATACAGTCTGATATCACACACTTTGTCAAAAGCCTTGTGCAGAAGTATTAATCCTTGAGCTGATTCACTTTGAGCAAGTGTCTGGAGGAAAGGCATTGATTATGGGAAGGAAAGCAGGGTCTCACCTTTAGAAAGCAGTTGTTTTCCAAGCCATGGGGCATCAAACAACCATTCTCTGTCTCTGGGCCTCTGCACTTTTGTTTTGGTTCCTCATATAAATTTACATAGCTCTCTTCTCTATTTCTTTTCTAAGTTCTCTAGAAAGAAATATTTGTAACACGAAAAAAATCTCAGTATTTTGAAAATTTTCAATTGCATCTTGTTTTATGAGAGTTGAACACCAACACCTACATGATCTGATTTCTGGTAATAAATATTAACTTTTGAAAGTTAATTACCATGACTTTGTATCAGTTTCCATTGAATCAACCCCATTGGTTTACAAGCCTGACAACTCAGTAGATCACTTTCTCCTTTGGCAAAACCAGTGGATCACAGAAATAAAACCACCCCCAGCTCCCTCAGCTGTTCCTCACAGGATTTGCCCTCCAGACTCCTGACCAGCTCTGCTGCCCTTCTCTGGGCTTGCTCCAACACCTCCATGAAGGTGAGGTTCACCCTTCTGGGCCAGAACTGGACACAGCACTCAAGGTGTGACCTCAGCACGGCAGGGACACAAGAGTTAACTTCTAGGGATTCTTCATGAAGACAACAGAAAAGCATCTTTCTGATTGCTGTTAGTTTACCTTTATACTGCGGATTTTTCTTTCTTTCTTTTTTTTTTTAATCTCAGCTAATCAATTTCTTGCATAAGGGATATTTATGCATTTTTTCACCAGCTCTGGTCCTGCATATCCTGTTATCAATTCTACACAATGCTGGAGAGATTTCCTACCCACTGCCACCACCACCTGTCCCCTCCAATTAATGTCAGTCAAATGCAGTGAAAATCTTTGTGATACTGAAACTATATTAAGACAAATGTACATCTGATTAAAAAGACAAATTTTCTTCCTGCAGGACAAGCTACCATTTAAAATCTGGTTTTATTTTGAATTGGAATATAAAATCAAAATTTTCATTTACCTGCAGAAAGAGAATTCTGATAAAATTATTTGTTACCAACTATAAATATTTCAAAAGTAACAAAACTTTATAAAATAACAATACCGTTATCAAAGTTTCAAAGTATATATTATATTATTTAAAATATAAGTTGATAGAAATGCATGAAATCAAGAAAATAAAAAATTGATTTACATTTATTTGGGCTTTTCCTTATCAGATTTCTTGGTCAAATGTTAACATGTTCTAATTAATATTTAATCCTGATTGCCACCCTTCAAGCTGTATTTTGTAGTGGAAAAACTCTTCCATTAAACATTTCCAACTGGGTTTAGTTTGGGTATCCTGTTACCAGGTCCCACTCTCCCTATTACAACTTCTAAAAAAGACAAACCATATTTCATATCTTTTAGCAAGAATTATGGCAACTAAAGGTTTAAATTTCAAAAACCGAAGAAAATAATTAGATTCTAGTTATAGCCAGTGTGAGTGAGATCCTTGCTCTTTGGAAAACCATGAACTAATAATCATCTGAATATCTCCAGGGTTTTCTCCTTATGTGAAGAATAGCTGAGCCTTACTCAATTGTTTCTGAATCTGCTTGATGAGATTTTTCTCATCAGTGGGCTGTTTCTTCGCTACTAAAAGGCCCTCTAACCACTGGGATTAGCAATTCCTGCTTTTAATTTCATCTCCTCTAAAATGCTCGTGGGTTTCAAAAGAGTAATTAAGCTGCTACGTGTATCAAAAAGCAGAAACAACCAAAATACTTCATTTGTCAGAGCTAGAAGAGGAGCAGTAAAAATTCTACTGAAACAGTGTTTCATAGATTTCTGAGAAAGTCACTACAGAGTCTAAGCACTTTCATTTGTCTATAATTTACATATAAACTTTTTAAAAAGCAGTTTATATATAAAAGATTTTTTTTCATTCAGTTATAGTCCTCTACAACATCTGTAATGGTCCAAGCACTTGAATGCGTGTGTGACATGTCATGACACCTGTAGCATCTCCTAGTGACTTATTAACCCCCACGTAACTTCTGTGAAATGTCAAAAAAAACCTGATCTTCAGGTAAACATTTTGACTTCTTCCATATTAGATTTGATTCCACTGATCAGGAAATAATTTGGTTCTTCAAGGTTTGAGCTGAAAACTGGTGGTGGTCAAAGGAATAGACATTATAGTATTTTCAACTATAAAAAATGTCTTGTGTCTTAGTCTTCTAAAGAGCAAGAAATTCCACACATCACACTCTTCATCACCCATTTTCCTAATCACAAATAACTTGCATAAGAAACAGAGTAGTCATTAATATTTCATCCACTGCATATTGCTTTCTGGATTTTCTACCGAATTTATAGCACCCAAAAATCCAGGTGAATGAATTCCTGTCTGTTGAGATTTATTCCTTCACTAAGAAATTAAAGTAATGTAATTAGAGAAAGTGAGAATGCTTTTTAAAAATGGTTAATTGAAAATCTCCTCACCACCACAAGGAATTGCCTAATTAAAATATTATCACACACAGGACGGAGGAAATCAGTTCATGCTGGCCTACAAAGTTGCTTTCATCTTTGATAGCTATTCCTGCTGAGGGAAAGGAAGAGGCTGCCACTATTATCAATGTTTATGTGTTCATGAGACACAAACTCTTTTTGAGAGCAGTAAGCATGGGGAAGTCCTTTTCTCTCACACAAATTCCTACTCATATATGCCCAGGTGATATTTACATTGCGTCCATATTCTCTCAATAGTTCCCTTCATCTGCTAAGCAAATAATTTAAGGTATTTTTCTCAATAATACATTTCTTAAGGGCCCTGAAAAGATCCCGTTACTCAGGAATGGAAAATCTAATCAAGAGGCTACTTCAGAAATATTTGCAAATCGTGCAAATTAATGCAATGTGAAATCTCTTGGTTTGCTTAGAGGTACCAGGGGACACACACATCCTACTGATGTTCTTAAGGAGTGGGTTGGCTTTTTTCCTTCTAAGAATCAGACCAAACACAGGAGTAATACGGAGCTCAGAATCAGAACTGAAACGCTTTTCCCGTCTTTAAAATTGTCTTGCATTGCTTAGATTTTTAAAACTCATGTTTCAGAAAGAAGCCATTTAAGTACCTGCCATTCAATTTAAACTACCTACTGAGGCTTCTATTCTGGAAAATGGGAGGAGATAAATATTACTTTTTGGATAATTTGTTCTTTTTTTTTCCCTCCTCTTATTTAAGCCAGACGTTACCTCTATGCAGAGCAAGAAGTGGTCCACAGCTGGTTAACTAGAAGATACATCTATTAATAAGTGTATATCAGAGTGGAATTTCCTCACATAACTATATATCTTCAAGCCCACCTGTTCTTCCCTCCCAAACCTGAGCAAGACTTTCAGGTATTACCATGGCTGATGTACTCAAACTTCTCTTCCACCACCAAAACTACCTTGAATTCTTGATGAGCATTTCAAAGTAGAGCGAAAAAAGAAAAGTAGTGTCTGTATAACCCACAAGGAAAGTTCAGTTGTTAAAAAAAAACAAAACAAAACAAACTATTAAAACTATTAAAAATGTGTGAGGTGTTCAGAGGCAGCCAGTTAATCCTCAGCATCAGAGGAACCTCAAGCAAAGAAGCTGTCAGTAAGTCAGCTTGTAATGAAACATGATAAATGCTACAGCAGTCATGCTCCAATCTGTTCTAGCACAGGTTAATTTTTTTAAACACATCTGCCCTATTCCACAATTCTCTGCAGCCTCCTGTGACTTCCTCTGTTGTCAGTCAATTCCTGTTCTTACAGACACTCTGGCTGGGGAAGAAAAGCTTTACCACAGCTTTCTGTCTTTTGTTTCTAGGTTTTCACAGTCAGAACCAGCAGGTTAGTCCCATTGCCTGAATCCCACCACTGAAATCACTGCTTTCAGCAGTTGTGCCTCACAGCCACAGAGCTCTGGCAGGGCTCAGGTCCAGGGAAGCCCTGAGTGCTTTCAGAAGCAGCCAGGTTCTCTCTGCTCCTGCTGATCTCTACTCAAGAAATGCTCACTTTGCTTTGGTTATTAACTCAGTTTTCTAAGCTTGGTCCCATCAATAAACTAAACTGCTGTAATTTACTGAGCATCTCAGCTCTGAACTCTCCCACTGATTTGTTGAAGATGGTAAAAAAACCAAGAGGAGAAGAACCCAGCAAAAGCAGTGCAGAAGAGGACACACAGATCACACAACTACATTTAAACTACAAAACATTTCTTTTGCACAGGATAAATAGAAAAAGAAACAAAATACCTTGCTTAAAGGAGAAAAGGAGAATACTTCTGCAGCTGAATAATGCACAAAAAATCTCCAGGACTTCATCTCCTTAGGGATCTTGGGAAATAAGACCAGACTGGAAAGAAAAAAAAGAAGCTTTTGTGCTGCAACATGAGACTTTCATCCACGGTGGGGCTCAAAAAGGAATAACTGGATCCCTCAGCTGGTCTTGGCCTTCCAGTGCAAACAGAGGCACCACGTGAAAAGCCTCACTGCTCTGAACCCCAGACACAGAGCATCTTTCACACCAAGGATCACCAGCCCTTCATCACCCCCAGATTCCAATTATCACCCGGCGTGCTGGTGCATGGCAATGTGACAGGAGGAAAGGCCTAACTCCCCTGCTCTGAACTGAGAAAATACTTCTTCTTGGTGCTGATGGCTGCAGCCCTGCTGTGCACACTGCTGTAGTGTCCATATTATTCCTGCAGTAGCCAAGAAGTCAACATCTCAGCTGTTCCATGAATCTCTGCCAAGTACCTCGTCCAACCTCCTATAGCAATTCATGAATATACAGCAGCCAAATCCTTTTCACTTTGACATCATGAGGCAACAGCAAAGGAAAACAAGTCTCTTATCATAAGACTCTTCAGAGAAAAATAGAAGAAAACTAAAGATTTCTATAGACAGGGTTGAAAACTCATGAAATTCCGTTTCTATTGCAATTCATTCACTATTAAATGAAAAAGAAGCGAAAAAGAAATTCTACTTCTGTTAAAATGGAAATCAAAAATATTCTAGGATGATGTGTGCAAAGGCATGTAGAAAAAAGAATTATCTCAAAGTGAAGGCATTAGACTGTATCTGCAGAAAACAGAATTAATTCCCTGCCCTATAGAATACTGCATTTACCACATTGGGTCTGATTCAGAAACCTTTGAAAATAGAAGGAGCCTAGCAGGAAAGGAGGTAACTTAGGATTTTATCATCCCTCTTCTCTGTGCCCTCCCTTTATTAGGAGGAAATGAAAGCATTAAAATCTTGAAAAAATACAGTACAAATAAAATTATGCTCCTTTTTTTTCCTGAGTAATTCTAAATAAACAATGAGACCTTTCTCACTTGCTAATTGGTTTTAAAAAATCTAATTACAATGGACTCTCACTAATTCACATAATGTTCAGGATAAGCATTACAAATTACTTGCTAATTTGCAGAATTCAGCAAGGAAACTCACATAGAAAAAAATCATCAGAAAATGTGCTTCCTTCATTTAGATCATCAACTCTAATTTATGGTTTCTTCAATTATTTACAGTGTGATAATACCTTCTATGATAAAAACTAATGTATTACATTACACTTTGCAAGAATAATTAAATCTTAATTTTCTAAGAAATTTCTGCTAGAAAGGCACTGCTAATAGGTGGAAGAAAAGGAATTATGTGTCCATCACAGTTTTTGAGTGTCATGTAGCCCATCTTCAAATGGCATCTGGAAGAGCAAATTCAGACCCCAGCACAGCAGCCAAGTACTCAGGTGTCCTTATGCTGAAGAAAGGTCATTGGCCTCCTTGTGCAGGCTTGTATTCCCTAACAAAGTAACAGAATGCCAGCAAAAATGGTAAGAGTCAACAAAGAGGAATTTTAGATCATAATATGAATTTCAAATACATCTCTTATTTACATTGAGGATTTGTAGGAAGTTTTGGTAAGTGGAATGTATTTGTAGATTTTCATCATCCAAGACAGCCTGAAATCTGACTGGAACCTGGAAAATTTAATTATTGGGAAGTAAGAAAAGCCCAAGACTCCAGAGAGAGCTGTTAACTTATGAATCTACTTTGGCTTAGAGGCTGATGGGAATCTTTTTCTCTTTTTACACTGTACTGTCCTTACACACAAAAAAAAATCCCTAAACACTTTTTGGAAAGACCCAGTGGAGACTGAAGTTGTTCGTACTCAAGTTGCTTAGAAACTTCATTCATTCCAAGACCTAATTATAAATGTATAGTTGAGACCACCAAGGCAAATTAAATCTCTGAAGGGTCATGGGCAAATTCCCTTTATAATACCCCCATAAAAACCTCCCAGAGCAAACCCAAGATAAAGAAATAGTTGTTTCATCTTCAGTTACAGAAATTTATAGTTATTTCAGCTCTTCCACCATTATCACACTAATTTCATTGGAGACATTTCTCTTACAGCTTAATCCTTGCAACTCTAATCACTTGTTTACCTAGGCAGAAATAAACCCAGCATTTTGAAATACCAAAAGAAAGCATTTAGACTTTTCTCCTCTTTTTGTCTGGCAAAATCTATTTCCAAATAACCCGGTTCCTGTATTTTTCAAGGAAACCAATATTGGTAGATGAAATTTTATCCAAAATGCTTCTCAAGTTATTTTTTATTCACCCCCTCTACTACCATTGTGAGACTGATGAAAATGGGAATGCCAGGCTCTTCTTGGCCACCAGAGCAGCACAGAGATGGTACAACAACACAGAGAGAAAATGTAACCCAAGTCTGCTCTTTTGCAAGGGTCAGGACATAAAAATGAAAATTCTGCAAAAGAGCAGAACTATATTGCCATGTCTCACTACGCACATTTAACCAGTGAGCAACAGTGTGATGGCTCAGTAGGAAAAGACTTCACTAAAAGTTATGGCATAGCAGAATTGTTATTTGCTTCCCTGGAGTAAGAACAGAGAACTTCAGATCTATACTATTGGAATAAAAATAATAGACCAGACAGAAACACAGTTACTGCTGATTTACTGACAGAAATGGTGCTCTAACAACAGGACGAGTTTTGTTTTCCTACTACTCTGATGCAGTCCAAGATACAGACAGTTATTTTGGAAGATGAGTGCTTAGCCTTTAATTTATATCAGGAAAAAAATTGCATTAGTTCAATCTGAATATCAAGGCTTTCCTCTGAAATGGAAGATATACATCTTTCACCAAAACAACAACAGAAAACCCTCGGCAACTGCTTTGGTGCAAACGTGTCTGGGCACAAGTGGTGGAGGACTGTGCTGAACCAGAAAGAGTCAGCAGCCGCCAGGGAAAACATGGAAGTACAGAAGTAGGGGAGCATCAAAACAGATGAATGATTCTCCTCACCATCAAGAGCAGATCTGTCAAGTTAATGCAGCTTCTGCCCGGTCCGGAGCAATTCCTAAAGGTTATCACTGCTATCTCCTCTGTGAGCTTCCTCCCTCCCCAGCAGCCTCCTCGGGACATGGTATTTACAGAGCCGTGGGACAAGGAATAAACCCATCCCTGATGACCACAAATACTGGTGGGGGATTTTGGAGAGGGGAAATAAATCAGAATCAACAGAGTCAGAAAGGACTGATCCAGTAAGGGTTCAGCTGTGGTGCCTGGACCGTGGAACCAAATCCACTGTGAATGATGAGGAGAGCAGGGACTGTTCTCTTTCATTCACAGCCAGAGCAGCTGGTTCTGTAACTTTGGCAACGCGGCCCCGGGGCAGCCTGAGCCTTAATGAGGGGTGGTGGCACTGCACGTAGGAGGGATGAGAGACACGGGGAAAAAAGTTTTTCTCCCTGCAGCTGGATTTTCCTCCTCCTGCTCCTTCCTGATTAGATTTATTCATTTCTACCAACTCCAGACAGCAGCTGAGACAAAAGCTGGTATTGCAGAATTGCAGCACTGGCACATGTGGATGACAGGAGCCTGATGGGTCGCTTTGGAGGTGCTGCACTCACACAGACACAAAGCAAAGGCACACATCTGCCCAAGAGTCTTCTGCCTATGGCTGCTTTCTCCTGGAAATGAAGCCACAGTGGGAAATTGAGTGGTAAAGGTCAGCAGAGGTTGATTACATACCCATTTAAAGAAGAGAGGGCAAAGAGTTCCTCTGCAAGTACCTCTCATTTGATTCCTGTCCCAATTTGTTTCAATATTGTCATTTTCTTCTGGCGTAAATGCTGCATAAAAGATTAAACAACCTATATAAGGGCCAAATTAAGGGCAGCCAGAGCACAGAAGCTTGGAGTACTCATATAAAGTAACTATACAGAATATTCCCTACAAGACATTTCTACCTACAAGTCCTGCTGCACTTACGTCCTCAACCCATCACAAGAACCTTACCATGGAAGCACCTACCTACCCTTCTCCCCTTGTTAGCACCTATTTGCCTGTCACCTATTTATCATCACAGGGGCCTGTGACAGATAAAGAATACTATTCCTATCTTTAAGAGCCAAAAGAGACAGCCTAAATCTCGGACGCTTAAGTACTCACACAACCATGTTTCTTTGCAAATCAAAAAGTAGAAAAGGTTCAGAGATACACAAGTAGGTGGGCAGGAGCCTACCTGTGAAGTACAACTCCAAGTTCAGCATTACATGGACACTCACAAGGACAAGGGCAGAACCAGGCACAGCATCCATGGAAACACAGCAAGTACATCTATAGGGTTTCCACATGGGGACTCTGAAGGCTTCTCCATTGTCCCTCATTTTTCCTTTTTTTGTTGCTTTGTTATTTGTGAGGATTTTAAGTTCCACTCAGCTATCCACCCCCACCCCAACTTTTGTAGAGTTGAGTAAAAATAATGCTTTCATTAAACTTCTTTTCCTTTCATGTACTTCACTGTTGCAAGTTTGCAGCATGTTCCTTACTCTTTTTTCCTCTCATACACCAAACAGAAGACTGTTGAGAGCGTGACAGATATTACTCTCCGGTCCCTTTGTTCCTTTGTGGATTTTTTTTATCACTTATTTCATTTTGCTGCAAACAGCACCTTTGTATCTTGGACAAATTCAATAACCATGACTCAATCTAAACCCATACTGAGCTGTCTTCTGTTTCATCTTGCCTATTAAAATCAGCACAGAGTGTTTGATGAGTGAGGGGCCTGATTCCAGCTACAGGAGCTCCACCCGAGCCGAGGGATGCGTGAGTGCCATCAAAGAGCCGCGCTGTCACGCAGGGCCGCGCACGTCACTCTGAGCACCTTTCACCACCAGCTCTTTCTTAGTCACTCTCTCCACCTCTGGTCTCTGAGAAGCCTCTTTCAGTAATTATGCGTCCCCTTTTAAGTTATCTTTCATCACCTGGGAAGGATGACGCCTCCTGCCCCTTGCCTTCGCTGCCCGCTGTCCCCCAGTGCCGCTGGTGTCACTTGCCAAGGTGACAGGAGTGATATTTCACCAGGGCACAGGTCCTGCTCGTGCATTAAATGTCAGCAGTGGGGTAGCAACAGGAGGGGGGAAAGGGCACCACGGTTTTTATTACCCAAAGCCATCATCCTTTCAACAGCAGTCAGAAAAGTACCCAGGGGCTCTCATTTTCATGGAGGTGATTATTTCTGCTGGATTCAGTCCTAGACTCTTTTTTCTTTTTTTTTTTCCCTTATTTTCCTTTTCTTTTTGTTAGTTGGGGGGTTTTTGTTTGGTTGGTTGGTTTGTATTTTTGAAGGGAGTTTTGTTTTTTTGGATTGGGTTGAGGAGTTTTTTTGTTTGTTTGTTTTTTGGTTTTTTGCAGGGTTTTATTGCTGTTGTTGGGTTTGGTTTAGCGGTCTCTTTAGGTTGAGTTGGTTTTGGGAGGCAGGGGTTAAATACTCCAGTCCAAACCATGCAGGTGCTGGAGAAGACCCCACCCCAGACCTGCACAGGCTCTTGCCCCTCAAAGAGGTTTGTATCAGTAATGCCACATACCCACATTCTCAGCAATCACTGACTCTTTCCCGAAATAATTCTTCATAGACACCCCTATATTTCAGTTTAGCATGTTTAACTCCATGGATACTGGCTGGTCTCACAGCACTTTTCCAAGTCTTAAAAACCTCAATCAGAATCAAGCAAATATTATTTCATTATACTCTTACCAATATTTCTGCTTAGGAGGAAGAGATTTTCATTACCACTGAGGAGTATCAGATGAGTTTCAGCAGGATTTGGGCACTAACTCCCAAATAATACCACTTTCAGTGGCTGTATAAATAGTGCCCTCAGCTTACAACTACAACTGATCACCTAGAAAAAAGTTCCAAACCCTTCATATCATAGGCAGCTAAACACAGAAAATTATATTCTCTTTAATTTTCATCAGCCCATGGGGGCATGGAGAGTTTGTGCTATTCAGTATATAGAGTTTGGTTCAAGAGTTGCCAATTACCAGATCATCAAGATCGTGTCAACTTTAGAAAGAGAATTTTTGGTGTTATATATACACAATATAAATTATTTCTGTTATAATAACATAGTAGCTTTGTGGCTTTACGATGCTCATTATAAAAACAAAATAATGGTGACAGACAAAAATTAAAGAAGATTTTGCAGGCACAGCATTAATGAAAGGATAAAGAAAGGATAAAAATTGGGCTAAAATATCAATGTATTCAAAATTCTCCCAATCAGTGAAACCCGTCAGCAAAACAAACAAAACCAAAAACCATAAAACACCTCTACAAGCTAGAATATTCTTTTAGGTAAGCCTCATATATATTCAGATATAATGAGCATCTCTCTTGAATTATAAATACTGCCTAGAAATCCCGAAAAGGATACATCCTTTGGTGGCCTAGAAAGTTTCAGTTATAGTACCCTAACAATTACAGCAAACATTCCACAGAAGAGTCATCAAACACTGCTTGATCCTCTGATTATTATTCCTTCTAAATGTTAATGCATAAGGTTTTACAGCAAACTATGGGTAAATCTGCAGCTGGAGGATTTCTGGAGTTCTGCAAAGACTGAGTCAAGAGGCATCAGAAAACTTACAATTTACTCATCTGATTTCTAAGACTGTGTCTAAGAACTGCTGCAGCATGTAAAGAGAGAGGAAAAAAAATAAAAACAACAAACAAGATACAAAATGAAACGAGATACAAAATGAAACAAGCCAAAAGGCCATGTTGGTAGGAAGGGGAAGGTCAAAGAAAGTCAGTCTGCTACTTAACAGGAAAGGATGGCTCAATAAATGATGCTAGGCAGACCAAAGCATTTACTCTCTCTTCTACCTCAGTCATCACTAAAAAGGTTAATTGTGATCAGATGAATAACAAGATTGATGCTGGCATGGAGAGATTAGTGTGACAAATATGGCAAAAATCAAAAGAGTTTGAAAAATACTTGGCTAAGTTGGAAGTTTTTATGTCTTTTACAGAGGAAAAAAATCAAAGGGATATTGAGGGAACTAGTACAGTTTTTGGAGCAGAATTTGAGAGTGGTGAGAATGCAGAGTGCTATAAAATAAGCAAGAGAGGGCCTAGGGATTTATCCATCTTTCAGTATGCAGGGAAATACTGAAATATAAAGCCTGTAGGAAACCAGGAGGTGACGTGAAGATGAGTAATAGCCAACGTAGATTTGCGAAGAACAAATACGTGAAGCAAAGGTAATTTCATTTTCTCTGGCATTTCTTTATGTTGTTCTACTTGACAGTTCATTAGCAACCCTGGGAAGCACAGCCTAGATATATTTTCTGTAGCCTGGTCAAGAAAACTTACTGTGAGCACTATTCCACTGAACCAGAGGGTGCCTGAGAAGCTCTTTAGCATTGCTGCCATTCAAGGCTTCTGCTGCAAATGGATGCCTTGGAGTAAAACACACTTCCCAACAAAGATTCCTTGTCAGCACTCAAGACCTCAGGAACACTTCATTACCTGGGAAATGTGCTTTCAGATTAATTGGCTGTTTGGTTTTAGTTGTTTGCCTTCTCTCAAGATCTGTATTTTTTACTTCATATGTGAGTTTATTGGACAGGGGAGGGGTTACAGGGAGATCTCTCCATACAGAAGGTTCCAGTTCATGCAGGGAGATAAAGCTCACCATCTACAAAACAGGTAGTATTTGACAGCAACATTTTCAAAGGTTGATGCCACGTCTGATGTCACCTGTTTGGATGCAGGTTTCCCACCTGCAGCTGCTAGGGAGTGCAGAGCTGGCAGTGACAGTCACTACCCCAGAAGTTTGTCATGCAGCCACTCCACCAAAATGAGTTCACCTGAGACCATCCTGCCACGATCTCAGGGGTCGTTGAGTACCCTCAATTCCTAAAACATTCAGCATCAGCTCAGGACACCCAGCAGCCCAGAGCCCAGGGGGTGACTCAGGGACTGAGTTCTGCAGTTCAGCAGCTGCACTGATGCTTGGTGCAGTGCTGGTGAGTGAGTCCCCTGCAAAGTGCACCCTCCTGTTTGAGAGGGGGTCTGTAAAAACGGGCCAAAGCACCCATGCCTTGATGTGATTGCCTCCTCTATCAAATGTGTTCTCTTGAAGACAAATGCTCACAGCCAAGTTCCCGTGTGGACTTGCCCCTTTGGAGGATGCAGACCTGCTCCCAGCATGGACAGCACCTTCTTCCATAAACATTCCATAAGTGAGGAGGCAGTGCTGCACATCTCCTCAAACCCCACTCTTAGAGGTCCCTGCAGGCTGCCCTCAGACTTCCTCTGCAAACACTGCTTATAAGCCCTTTGGAATATTAAGCTCAATTTATTTTTGTGTTTAGGATTACAAAAGATTTACAAGGTCTCAAAAAATCTCATCCTCTAGATACAGAGTTCATAATGGAAATTGCTCATCTCTGAGGGTTGGCTATTTTTGTTGTGGTGTTTTTTTGGCTTGTTTTTTTTTCTTTTTTAATTCAACTTCTTAGATGAAATAGCATTTTCTCCATTAAGGTAATAAGTTGGATACAGTTTAAAATAAATCTGGAATATTTATACTTTGGTTTCCCTGTAGTATAATTTAGCAAACATGCCCATAATTTAGCCACTTTCTAGACTTGTTTTAGAAAGATTTTCTATTCGCTATGTAATATTTCACAGCCCTTGATACATTTTCCATTGTTATACTGGTATTTAGTTGGGTTTTTTTCACATCAGAAAGAAAAGGATAGCTCAGGGTGCCATTTCATCACTTCACTGTGGCTTCTTTATGCTTAACACACTCAATTCCTTCAGTCTGTATTTGTGAGTTCTAGCCCTAACCATGTTCTTCCAGATTGATGCAATTACTCTTCTTGAACTTTTGAAGACCAATTTTATCTGTCCTCAATGTCTCAGACTCCTTTTCTTTTTCACAGGTTTTCAAATAAAATGACTCAGAAGCATGGAATGAACAGAACTTTCAGGTTTCAATATAACACCTTTCAAAATATGAACAGGTCTCCAAAATGTTACTGGGGACAGAGAAACAAGTAAAGCCTGTGAGGTAATTGAAGCTTTATGGCTGGTAGAATATAATGGTTATGAAGTTTGAAAGCAAAAAGTATTTTCAATACATATTGAAATCAATTCAAACCTGTTTTTGAATACTGATCTCTCTCATTTGTAGTAAGACATGCAGAAACCACTTCAATTTTATTACACAGCAAGGATTTTCATATAATTAGATCAGGGTTTTTTTCCTGTATTCATACTTCCTACTAATTGCTAGTGCTGGATATTCCTAAATGAATAGCATCAATTTTCTTCATATTTATCAGGACATGATTATATGTTTTATGCTGAGAACATTCCTTCTGCAGAATAAATGAAGTCCCAGGCACAGGTTAATGGAAACTTCGCCACTTACTTCAAAGGAACCAGAATTTTTCCCACAGATCTAATGCAAAATCCTCAGAGGTTAATGAGAGTCTTTCCACTGACATCAGTGTGGTTTGAACAAGGGTAAGAGAGTTACTCTAATTCACTACTTAGGCCCTGATGAAAACACTTCAGCATTTCCCTAAGTGTCCGCTTCAATGCTTTCCTAATTTGGCCCATATTTATCAGTGATAGGAAAGGGAACCAGATCTTTTCTTTCAAACATCTTTACTTTGCTCTCTGGGCTGAATATGAGAGTAGATTCCAGTCACATCATGTTTTTGTAAGGTTAGTTAGAAAGACATCTGGGAAACTTTCATTCACAAATGCTTTAATCAAATGAAAAAATTCTCTCAACTTAGTTATCTAGTTTCTAACATGATATTTCCTGAAATGCATTATTATATATGCTAAAATAATAACTTATCCCTTGATTATTTCTTTTAGAAGGAATTTTTGCAGAAGTGTCAAGGCCCTGTAAGAATTAGCATTAATTACCCTAAGGCGTTTCAGACCGACACTTGTTAAGCAGATCTATTAAAACCAATGATGAGTTTTGAGGAAAACCTATGAGATTTATACATGACCAATTAAGTACAAAAGTTTTAAATTTCTCTTCCTCCCCTCCCACCCAGGCCCCAATGAATGTAATGTTTTCAAAATTCAAGTAGGACAGCACTGACTAGAAAACAGTATCATCCCTAATGACTAGCACGCAATAAATAGATCTGAACCCCAAAATGTTTTCTTCTGAAAATTACATTTGGAATCTCATTATAGATAAATTGCCTTCCTTTTACTCATTTGTAGGACAGTAGAAACCATAAGTTCTATTCTGCATTACTGGGTGTTTACATGCATTAAGTCCATGTCCTTATCCTACACATACTATACATGTATAAAAGAAAAGGGGCCATTATCTGGTTTTCACAAAAGTGGATCAAGGCAAAGAGAGATCAGATGACCCTCTGTAGCTTGCACAGGAAGACCCTGGCTGAAGGAGAATGCAAATCTTCAAAACCAGTCTTAAATCCTCTTAACCACAGCACTGTCCATCTTCAACCATTTTGTTCCCAAAAGCTTGTAAGATTAAGCCTGACCAGTAGCTTTAAAAAACCCAAATATTTGAAATAATGCTGAGGGAGCAGAGCCAAGTCATGAAACCTGCAGAGGAGGGTGCCACTGGAGCAGCAGCAGCTATTAAGGCAGGCTGAACCTTTTCCTACAATGTGTATTTATTCATAAGTCTCCTGTGTTCCAGCTGTTCTTTGCAACTACATGGCTCGGGCTCATCAGATCACTGACAGAGGTGGTTAAACAACACAGGATTTGGCAGCTTTGCAAAGGCACAGAGTGGTTATGCTTTCCCAAACTGAGGCAGTGAGTGCACTGGGAGGAACTCAGCAGTTTCTGTGAAGGAAATTCTCCCTGCAGCAGGGTGATTTTGTTCTGTCCCCGTGCAAGGCCACCACTCCCCGCTCCAGCAGAGATCAGAGCAGCGGGGACAGTGCCTGTCCCAAGGCACCAAGGCCCCTTCTGCCCTGCCCTTCAGCCTCTCCCACACCATCTCCCAGCAGCAGCTAAATCCTGTGTTTTTCTGCCCATGATGCAGCAGAGTTGTTGCAATTGTCCTTTTAATTTCTAGCAGCAAAAGGACTTAAATGGCTGCAGTGACATTCTCTATATAGAGCATTTCTGAGGCATATGAGACTACTGGAGGTAAGATTAGACCCAACAAGTGTCTGTAAGGAGAAAAACAATGCAAAATTTTAGTGTAAGCACCATCCTTGCCATCTCTCTGGTTCTGTCACCCAGTGTGACTGGCAGGTGTTGGAGGGATGTCACTGCTAGAGAAGATAAGAGAGTTCCATCCCAGGCAACAGCAACATGTACTGAACACTCAACACTGATTTTCAAAAGGACTTGTGATGTCCAGTCTCCATCTTATAGAGTCACTCCTGATGGTGTACTCTGAGACATGGACCTTTGATGGGAGTCTTTAGCTGTGTCTGAGCCACAGAGGCAGAAATGCAGGTCACAGGCAGCAACTGCACAAGCCAGTGGAGCCAAAGAATCTTGTAAGTCACTTGGGCTCCATCACATTAGTCACACTCCCGAGTATAAGTTGTTTTGTTTTAATTTAGAAAAACTATCACACTTATTCCGTTGAGCAGGAGGGGGAAGCATTTCTGCCCTGCTCCAACCTTATATAGTGATAGGCAAAAAACATCACCATATGTCTGGGGGAGGAAGTTGGTAGCACGTGGGCTGGGCTGAGGGAGTATTTTACTGGATTTGTGAAGTCCTCGGGACATTAGGCTCTTTGGGCCCCATCCAGTAAGAAATAATTGGAGAAGAATCCAAGTGGGACTCAAACTTTTATTTTTTTGGAGCTTTGGTGGTACAGAAGTGATGTCTAGCAATTTTTACTCATTTTTCTAGATCCAGGTCTTTCCAGGGATCTGTGCAGTACTCCAAAGGATTTGAAGACAAACAGTTCAGAATGCTAGAACACAACAACCCAGTTTCTAAGTATAAAGCAAATTTTGATAAATGTAGGAACATTTGGAACAGAGAGGCGGTCACAGAATCATTTTCCAGAAGCAGGAGAAAATATGAATTTTGGAAGAGTAGTATTTATCTCTGTGCAACCAAAAATAGTGGGTTTTGACTTATTGGCCTCCAGGCAGAAAGCAGACACCTTTAAGTTGCTGTGCCTCAGCCCTGGCTAAATAAACCCCAGAGCAAGGCAGCCCAGGGCTCACTGTAGTGCCCCTGAGGGTGCCAGTGCACCAGCCTCTGTGGGTGGCACCTGGGGAGCCACATGCACCCAGTGAGGTGCTGCTGCATCCAGCCCTGCTGGTGGTTCCCCAGCAAACGGAGCTGGGAATCCCAGATGTGGAAAATCAGAGGCTGAGTACTCACAGGTTGGCAGAGGAGAGCTGCTAAGGTTGCCAACAAACACATTTCCATTTTGAACCGCTGGGATTTTGTGATTTGCAAGCACAGATCCTGCGTACGGGGGAAAGCATTATTCTCCTGTTCAGAGTTATTTTTCAATAATTAATGAATAAAGCTAAGTTCTCTGTGTATAATGAAATGGAAGTGTCATTTAAGCAGATGGCTAATTGTTTTACAGTGTCACCAGCCAGCTCTTTTGGTGCCCATTGCATCCTGATTTCACGTGTATTTTCTGGTCACTCTGTTTATTTATTTTTCTGATATATAGCTCTGCAAAGATTTACATAATAGCATGAATGTTTGCTGGTACCATAAGCCCTGTGTTTCACTGCAATACCTCAAGCAATTTGCTGACAGTATTTTTCTGCAAAATTAGATATGGAATTTGGAGCAAAAAGCTGCTGCCTTGACAGACACAAATTCCCTTGTTACTGAACAAAGGGTTCCCTTTTTTTTCACAGCAATAATGAACCAAGAAGCTTTAAGGGAGGGAAATAACATTGGAAGATTAATGATGATGAACCGATTTGGAAAAACTCCAGCAGACTTGAAACTTCCTTCCCCCCTGCCCCTCCAACCTCTTCCAGTATTATTAATGCAAAACAAAATGAAAAAACATCTACAGAAAGAGGCTGAGAACTCCCCCAGGAAGATCTGAAACAATGAGACAGAAGCAGAGGATGTGAGGACACGTAGCTCTGAGTGGGAGGAAAATACCCAGGTGGATTTCAAGGCTGGGAATGATCTTCAGACAGCCAGAGAGAACGTTTCAAGCAGCTGAGCAGAGACCTCGGCTGGAAGAGCTCAGCATGCCACAAAGTGCCTTTGCTTCCTTTACAAGACCCAGAGAATCCATGCAAAGGGGATGAAGCAAGATGGAGACATGAGAGCCCAGCCCAGCTCCCTGGAGTATCAGAGCCGCTACTCACAAAGAGAAAAATGGGAGTTAAAAAAAAAAATACAATCCCAACCTGGTCAACATTTTCCTTTTGAAGCTGAAATATTCCAGCACAGTTTTAAATTTAAATTCACTTGAGACACACAAGGTGGTTTGTTTCTTTTCCGTTAGCCACAAAGTTTCCTGTGTGCACTTAACATTTGCTTTTATAGAAATATATGCATGATACACATGGAAATTCTGTTTCTGTAAGAGGGATGCTATTGCACCAAAATCTGAAGAGAAGGGATGGAAGAGCAGAGCCAGGGCTCTGACAATGAGTGACAGATCTATGCCTTGTCCCTGTGCACATCCAACAGCAAAAGAGTTACATCAAGAGTATCACTACAAGAGAAACCATAGCACAACTTTTTAGCTACTATTTTTCCACCACAGCATAGACTTTCCTGTGCAATTTTATTTTTGCCCTTTTTCCCCCCTCTAAAACCTTCATGATCCCTGTGTCTCTCTCTCAGCAAAGCCATCTCCCCCTGACAGACCTTCTGACTGCCTCATGCAGCTTCCCCATGAATCCCTACTGATCACCTGTGGAAAATAATTTGGGGCCCGTTTTCCTCCTCAGAGATGTGTTTTAACAGAAATCAGAGCTATCTTGTATCTCCAGGATAGAATGTAGGCTGACCTCTTCAAGCCAGTATTTAATGCTATTTCAAAGCAAGTATGTTCTGTTTGGATCATTTTCTCCCCTCAGGAAAATATGTCAAAACAGGTAAACTCCTTAAGAAACCCCCACAACTTGGGCTTTGATGAAATAGTGCTTTTCCAGTCAGCTCTGCTGCCAGGACTATACTTACCTCAATCACATACTCCTAAGAATAAGAGCCCCTGGAAACAGACACTTTTCCTATTCCACATGAAATCTCAGATCAAACATTTTAAATATGCCCTGTTCTCATCTGCCCTCCAAAACTCTTCTCCTCACTCCTGCAAAATTCTCAGAAGTTTTCTCAGGTAATGGGGAAATGAAAATCACAAGGTCAGACAGGTTTGGATACAGGCTCCCTTTGGATACAGACACAAATTCAATCAAGGTGCTTGTCCATCAGTGCCCACTCTCATTCATATCTTCACACATCTCTCGCCAGAACAAAAGCTGCAATAATTCCTTTATAAATAAATTCCTTTCATTTAGCAATACTCCTGGCACAGCTCATACATTTTTACAAACTTTCCAAAACATGGAGGCTACTCAGGAAAGCAATGACTGCACCTGAGGGTGCTTTGGGATGCCTTCAAGGGAAATGAGAGACAGAGGAGAGAGAGGAAACCATTCTGAGATGTCTGCACAGACTGGCAGCACAGTATAATTCTTCCCATGCCAAAATAGTTGTTTTTCCAACTGCGGTTTCTGTGCATGGTGGTATCTGAAGGAATTACTGATACTGGAGGGGGTACAGCACCATCTGAGTACACTCATGTTATTTTTGGTTTCACCCTGGTCATTCATTTCTGCTGTGACTTCAGTAAATGTACTCGCCTTGTGAGGAGATATCAAAAATATCTACAGCACATGATAATGGAACAGTTTCTATTACCAGAGATTTTCTCCCGCACATTTGTTATAAATTGCAAGTACTTATTGCACTGGCAATGCACTAAAATGCATTAGATAAAAAGAGCAAATAGACAAAATTCTATATGAAATTTTCATTGCAGAATCACCTGCTATGCTATTAATGCCAAAATGTTCAGCATAATTCCAAGAAGTTCCTTCCACCCACAGAGGCAATACTCTAATACTCTTATTTACCTACTTATTGATGTTGCATAAGGTCATGGATATTTAAACAAGATTATATAATTACAGGGGTATATTCCCTCTTATTAATTGTGACCAGATTGGTATCACAAATACCAAGATACATAGCAAACTAGCCAAAATCTAATTAAGCACTTGCTACCTAATCATGTAACTGCTGTGGAATGAGACATCAAATACTAAGGAAAATTTTTATGACCACACAGTTGAAAGCAAAAACTGCCTAAATATGAAAAACACAGGATAAAACAAAAGATTAATACTGAAGGATTGTGCAAATCTAGCATATAGATGTGTGTAGAATTCAGGAAAAAAAGCCCAAGCCAATTGCTGGTAGAAAATCATGAGAATACCAAGAAAGTGGGGTAAATGAGGACTTGTCCCAAGCATGCAGAAGTTCTGAAAGAGCATCAGAAAGGAGAAGGGAATTTTCTGTGCTCATCTTTCTTTGGCATTCCTCATTCAGAACCTTGCTTCTTTCTGCACTCTTCAGGGGATGAGGGAAAGGAAAACAAAGCATGCAGTAAAGCAGATATCACAAGATACAACAACTCAGCTGGTTTGGTTATCAGACAAGCCTCAAAACAGTAGCAGAGAAGTATTAAGGTAGGTAAAGGCTTGGCATAAAGCACAGTTGATTAGAAACATGGCAGGGAGAGGCAGTCATACATAATTAAAATTAAATTCATAGTGCCAGAGCTTGCTGAGCCAGGAGTCCTCACCCTCAACTTCCACCAAGCAAAGCAGGAGGGCACCATCCCACTGCAGTCACTTTCTCTGCAGGAGAGAGCTGCAAAAAGCCAAACTGAATCACACTTGCCAGAGACTATAAAATAAGGGACTCGAAGTCCTCTGGCATGCCGGTTGAAAGGTGAAAAAAGCAAAAAGCAAGCAAACTACAAAACCTGCCATCAATGATGAAGTTTGCCTCAGGAACAACACATTCTGTGCAAGGTTATCAGCCTAGGAGTGGCTCTCTGGGTGGTGTTACCCACCCAAATCAGCAGCAAAAGAAGGTGGAAGAGCATCTGTAAAACAGTCAAACATGTTGGAGAGGTGTCAAGGTAGCAAGAGATTTTGAATTGTGACAATTTAGAGGAAAGATAAAAAATGAATGAAAATTGTAACTCTGAAGTTACAGCTCTCAGCAGGTGAATTGTGGCTCATCCTCCACAACTTTTCCCCAGACAGTCTAGAAAGTTCAGCTTCAGCTCTTAGATTTTGTTATTGGCCCAAGTCCTAATGACTTCACAGGATTAAGAGAGCACTTCCAAATTCCCTATTGAATAATCACATTTAAAAAGAAAAAGCATCTCAGAAACAACTTAATGCATATTGTGGGTTGGAAAGAGAAAATCAACTGAAGAAAATGATGTCTTACAGGAGGTCAAGAAGTGTAGAGTTGCACAAGGGAACTGCACAAAGTCAGTCTGAATCAGATCTTGAAAGAGGCTTTAAAACACGTAACTGAACGTCTTCTGGCTTACAGCTTGAGAGGTTAAAATAAAACGAAAATAATTTTTAAAAACAAAACCAAAACAAGGACATTAGGCAGCAAAGACAGAGATGGGAGAAAATCCACTGACAGCCACTCAGTCCCTCTTCCTGCCTGGCCCAGCAGCCGAGGAGGGACATGGATCACTGCATTGCTTTGCCCAGCCCAAGAGACCCCAACCACCACGGGGCTCAGGAAAGGGCCACATTCCCACTGACCTGTCCCTCACTGGGCTGAGTTGGAGTAAGTTCCACTGCAAGTTCTCTGGAAAGTGAAAAACATTTCATATTCAAAGGCAACTTAGACACACAGAGAATGAACTGTGGGGTTGGTTGCAAGAGCTTCACTCCCAGCTCATTTATCTGGGAGTCCATCCCAGCCTTCAGCTCCCAACTTTGACAAGGGATTACCCCACAGTAAAGGCAAGAAACTGAACCTCTGGACAACTGAACTTTCATCTACAAAATTATGGGTGTGCTTTATATATTTATTTATTTATTTAGTGCAGGTATAAGTCTACCAAGTGTCAGGAGGCAAATTGAAGATGACAGACCCTCCTCCAGACAGTAATTAAAAGATTTTCATACCCATACAGGTGAAAGATGTGCTGGTACTGACCATTCACTTCTCAGTGCAGTTCACATGTAGACTTGCACCTCGCAGGCTATACAGTGCCAGAATAAAAGTGTCTTGAGTCTCTTACATTGAAAAGAGCTTCTAAACTACCCCTGGTTAAAGGCAGGCCAATAGCAATTTTGAATTCTATGTTATGTGCCACCTTTAATTCCAGTCCTTCAGCAAATTTTCTTTAGTCACATCCACTATAAAATGCATGGCGTGTTCCTGAGAGTCTTTCAGCTCAGCTGTGCCGGCTCCTACTGCATCAAAAATAGAACCTGAAGTAACAGAACCTAAAAAGATATAAACCTCCTTTATTGTGTCTACTTGACTATATTAGCAGATGCCCATGCCTGAGACTATAAAATGCATAACAAATATTCTCTTTACAAGGGGGAGGAGTGCATTCAAGATGCATTGAAACAAACATCTCTGGGGACCACCAGCACCAACACCTTTGGTGGGCATCATCTCAGAGCTTTGAGGTGGCCAATTCCCTGAGCTCCTCTCCTCTCTCAGCTTTGATTTTTAAATTTGTTTTCTTTACCTATTTAAATCAAAACGTGACAAGAATAATTTTTTTCAGGGAGTTGGGGGTGGGGGGCTGGATAATGAAAAAAAACTTTTTAGAAACTCAGCAAAACCCATTTCTGAGGAGAAATTACAAAAATGTCTGATCCTGCAGACACCAAGAGAGCCAAGGCCAGACCTCCTCAATCCCTCAAAGCAGACAATTCATCAGTAAGCTTTTCTCCACAAGGTTCTTCAGCAACAGGTTCATTTTACTACCAAACCCATAAATACCAGCTTTGATGGGTTATTTCAAACAGATATTAATGCCCACATACCTCTGTGTTTATTGGCACTTGGCAAGAGCACAGCTCCCTCATCCAGCTGAGTATGCTCTCAGGGCTGTTGTATTGTGAGCTGACCTTTGAGTGCCATGAGAAATGTATCCATCCTTCTTTTCAGGGGTATTTGTATTATCCACAGAGGGAACAAAATACATTCTGAAGCAATAAGCTGTTTTCACAACCTGAATGCATCTTGATGAATGGAATTTTCATTACAAATGTGTCTGACCTTTTGTAAATAGACTTACTCCTTTAAAAGCCTGCTCTGATATCTATTAAAGACAAGGGAAGGACTTGCAGAGATTTCAGCTGTAGGTTCATCAGAAAACAAAAAAAATCAGATAGCATTGGCTCTTCAGCTTGATATTTAAGACATTTTCATTAAATCTTTATATATTCTTAAACTTTAATATTATGCAATCAGTAGGTAGTAATTCACTGTCTTAAAAAATAAAATGCTAATAAAACCTATGGTAGGAAGAAAATTTTCCAGATTAATTTTGTTCTCACTTTTTTCACAAGACTTTATTAAACTGTATTCCCCTCTTTTTGCTAGCTATTTTCATGGTAAGAGGGGCCAAAGAGAGCAGAGATACAAATAAATTCTTTCAACTCTTGCCATGCTGCAGATCCAAAATTTCTGCAGAAATAAGTTTCTTTTTCATCTGACGTGCTTGCTTGCAAAATGGATTTATGCATGCAAATGCACTGGGCAGCTGTCAGTCAGCAGAAATGAGAGCTTTTGCAAAGACACTTGCAATTGTAATTGTCAGATTTGGCAAGTGAGGAAAGTTGGGCACCATCAGATCTCCAATTATAAGTGTTAGCAAGGTAAGTTGTCATTGTCTCTTACTCAGCTTTATGCACAAGTTCTGCCCCCTTAGCTGAAATTTAATTCATGCACTGAAGAAACACTGAACCCCTAATGCTTAGGCTCAGTAACCAGATATTCTCAATTGATGTGCCAATTTTCTAGACAAATTCTTTGTCACTACTGAAGTATCATTAACACATTTTGCTGCATTACAAAGCATAGATCTGGCAAATGAGTAATCCTAACACTTTATGGCATCCACAGATTTTGTTCAAAACATTGACAGCTTTCACATAGTCATCCCCACTGTAATGAAATGTATTGCTCTTTAAACAGCATTTCCTTACCACAAAGAAATATTCACAAAGATGTGCTACCTACATAAATATTTAACTTGGTATTTTATATCTGCAGCCCTGCATGAACCAACAGAAGAATGCTGGTCATAAATTACAACTGTAAGGAGCACTAAAGGTACCTGAAATCCTGGATCAAGCTGCTATTGCTGACAATCAGCCTCTGCTTATTAAGGGCCAACGTGCTGGCATCACTTTTCATTACAAATCCCAAAGCACCAGAAGTAAACAAGTAGCTAATATACATTTTATGTAGGAATAACAAACCACAGATGGCAGAAAGTTTCTTATGAGGTTTTTTACCTCCATTAGACATGTCAAATTGCTACATTTTTTCAGTAGGACTGATAGCAGTTTTTAGAAGTCTCCATTAGGAACTATTTTTTGCATCCTGGGTGAGTCAGTAATTTCAAGTGGGATGGTGAAGTCTGAGCAACAACCCTGCAATAACAGATAGACTTAAGCACTGGATGGGGGCAAGGCAGGGACTTGGACCAAGCCTCACTCCTGCATTTCCCTGCTTGGTGGTGTTTTACCCTTCTGCTGCTCTCCAGTGCTCCCCACTGCTCTCAGCCTCTAAGAGCCCTATAAAGATCTAAACAAAGAATTATATTGGGAGAGGGGTGGAAATCACAACGAGTTTTTGGGATGGCAAAACCCTTTTCTACTTTTCTACTCAGCTCCATATCATACTCTGAAAATTAACCACTGCATCCAATAAGGCTGTACCATAGGTGGTAATAGTGATGCTATTTTAGACCAAATTATTCTGCCAACTATCCTGGAGCAGACTCAAATTAATTCCACTAAACTCAGCTTGAACTTTTAAAGACCTGTGACAGTGCAGGGAGAGTTTCAGGGACCACATGCCAAGCACACCAGACCCAAGGCTGAGATTCAGCATGTGGGGGCCCTGGAGCAGCATGTGCTCTCCCAGGACTACCACACTCCTGGAGTAATGAGGGCACAATATTTTAAAATAAATTAAAAAGCAGTAAACCAAAAAAGCCCACATTCTCCTTGCCACCTGTCAACACTGCCTCTGTAGCTCTGCACAACCACTTTGCCCAAACACTGGGGCCATGAACCACGCTCCGTTTGAGAGGAGGAGACCCCACCAGACCTCCTCTCCCTCCAATTTCCCAGGTCTCCAGATGGGACTTACTAGGAACAGGAGTGCAGGGGAGCTGGGTTTCAAAATCAGCTCATCTGAGCAGCAGCCTATTTATTATTGACCTGCTACATGGCACCCAAAGAGAAGCATTTCCTCCTGGAGACTGCAGGCTCTCCATGTGCCAGCCCATCTCCTCCTGGTGCTGCGCAAGGGAGAGGAAAATACCCCACCCCTCCTGCCAGAGCTCAAGCTGCACTGGTACAAAAGCCATTAGGAAACTCTCCAAACCCTTAAAAGTTGATATTGGTCTTCAAGAATATATTTTCCTTTGGAGCATTTTCTGACTTGCCTGTTCTGCTGAGGCTCCCACAGCGAATGGCAATAAGGGAGCACGAGGAGGAGAGTGCAGAGCCTGTCCCAGCCTGCAAGAGAGAGGCCAGTGAACCCTGCAAGCTGCAGGCAAGCTGGAGTTAACCCTGTCAGCTGCACTCAAGCTGGATGCCACAGGCACAGCTTCCCTCAGAACTTGTTTTTCCCAGACTGTGGTTTGCCACAAGGTGAGAACCTCTCACACCAAATCCCCTTCCCAGGGATCACAAATGTCCAGGGAAGGTTCCAGAGGCTCCCTGTGCTGGGGGCTGTAATGCAGATATTCCTTTGTCAAACAGGGACTTGTGTTCCTGCAGACTGAAGTGCGGTGTATCATGGAAACAGCCTGGATATTTTTAGATGTGAAAATGCATCAATACAGTAAACTGGGGCACAGAAAAGAAAATTAAGGCAGTGTCCAGCAGCAATGCATTTTGAATGCACTAATTAAGAAATTGTATTAACTGAAGTGCCATTAGCTCTGCTCTAGCTGACACTGGCAAGGCTCACCCTCTTTACAATGGCTTGGTGGTTTCACTGTGCATCAGGCAGCTGCCTCAGGAAAGGCAGCCCAGCTCAGCTCAAATAAAAGGCAAAACTCTAAAACAATATTGCCGATAAAAGTTGATTTTACTCCAGAGTAAAATCTAAGCAGCTTGAGTGTCAAACCAGACCAGGGTCACCCTCACAAATGGCAAAGCAAAAGACAGGCATCAGCCAGCAAAACATTTTTACTTTTAAAGTGTACTTTTAAAGGGTAGAGGAGAAAAGCAATTATTGGTCATGTCCATATTTACTGCACTGATTTTAACTAAACTTACTACTGTATAGGACAGCACTTATTTATTTGGATACAATTAAGTTCTGGCCAAGCACTGTTAAACACATCACAAATTTCATTAAGCACAATCCAGGAGAGGCTCCAAACTGCAATCCAGAGTTAGCAACATGCTCCAGGATTAATTTGGCTCCAGACACGAGGGCTTCACTCAGCTCCTACAAAACTCGGTGTGATGGGATTTGGAGTCCACTGGGACAAAAGGGACCAAGAAATGAACAAAACCTCAAGAAAGACAGGAAAATCTTGAAATTTAGTTTTCTGAGACCCTCACTTCTAACTGTTCTGGTGTCAGCTTCTAATGACATGGCTGAGGACACGGAGGTGCCAATATTAATAATCAGAGTTTTAACCCATGTGCAAGATCCCAGAGGACTGAGGACTTTTTGTTTCAAAGGCTCTCCACAGCCCATATTTATCACCATTTTAGGGAAAAGCAGAACATGGATGGGATCAGCAGTTGCTGTCATATCTTTCTTCTGGTGGAATTAAATACCAGGCCACTGAACTCCATGAGGGCACTGATTTTAATTTAATGTTACGAAGATTTTACCTTAGGGCCACTGAATAAGCACATTTGGCTGTGGATAACCAGACACAAAGGACAGTGAGTCCCTGTATACAAGTAAAAATAAAATATCTACATAGCTCATTTTAATTATGCCAAGTACAGTGTGAAGAGACCATGAAGAAACAAGCACAATAGTATGCTGTTAAAATACACAAAAGGACAGGAAAATAGGAAAAAAAAAAAAGAAGAAGAAGATAGGAGCATCCAAGTCTTTTAGGAAAAAAAATCCTGGTTTTAGACCTCTCAAAATTTAAAGGTGTGGAAGAAAACAGAGACCTTTTCTTCTCTCAGTGTCACTTTCACTGCAGTAACTGTGAAATCTCACCTAGGATAAAACTGGTATTTCTATTAAAAATAAGGGAATATAGACTCTAAGAACAATGAGGAACAAGGCACCCTGTATCTTCTGTTCATGTTCCAAATGTACAAATTTCCTCCCCAGCTCATTCTTTCCAACCATAAGCCAAGCAATCTTATGATAAGGTATTTGGATGATGTTTTGTTTTCTAACTACTTTAAAAAAATAAAACTTTCATAAATATCAGAATCCTTCTGATAGTAAATCCCCTCTAAATTCCCCCAAGTATCTTTTGGTCTTGAAGCACCATTGGATCACTTGGGGACGGACCAAAATGACAAAAATTTCATTGAGTATGACAGTGATTTCACCAAGGAATTGCAACAACTGAGATACTCCTAATCAAGGAGTGGGAAATACAGATGAAGAGATGCCCCCTCCTTATCCATGTCTCTTTGGATGTGGAAAAAACCCTCAGTTTTTTTGTGGTGGTGGTAACTGCCATGGTACAGCCCTGGCTGCTGAGCTCCTGCCAGCCCAGGGCACCAGGGAAGTTCCTCTCAATGCTACTCAAATTAAGAGCTGTGCAATTTCCTCCACAAAATGACATTCAAGTCTGAGGCTTTCGACCCCATTTCAGACACACATAAAAGTGAAATGCGAAATTTCACTGAAATAAAACCTGGGGAGCTGACCAGGCTTACCTAGGAGTTTTGTAGCCAGCTAGGATGTCCTTGAAGCCCAGCAGCTCAGGTTTTTTTTCTGAAAGTTCAGGAATAAACACACCAGATGCTCCAGGCTCTGCCTTTCTTTGGGGACCAGGGCAAACTCAGATGCTACAGAAGTAACAACCAACCATTTCAATTCTGCAACCTCTATGAATATCTCCTAGAGGCAGCAAAGACAACTACTTTTACATTCTTACAGGCCTTTTTTCTCTCATTTGGTTCATGTAGAGTATAATTTGAGATGTTGTTGTTTCTCTTTTTCCCAGGTACAAATATTTGGTTCCATTTTCATTGCTCCTTGCCCCTTATCTTTAATATCATATAAATAGAAGCCTGCACAGTTTCTCCATCTACAAATACACAAAGATTAATTTGCATGCTGAAAGCTTAAATCAAATATTTTAAACTGGATATGGATAAAACAATAATCCACTTCTGGGCTGAAATCCAAACAAATAAATAAAATAGATTTCACATGAAAGCAATAAACAATAGCAACACCAATTACTCATTAGAATTCCTGCTCTGCAGACATGACTGACAAATACCTTATAAAAGTAATGAAAGTAACAATAAAAATCTCGAGTCATCAAACTGTCATTACTGTTCAAACTTTCCTCTTCATCTAGGCTGTGTTGATGTCTGCTTCACAAACACCTGGAGCTCTGAAGCTCTTAGGTGTCAGAGTTCATGCAAATACTGGAATCAGCCTATGTGATGGGAAGGGAATCAAAGCATTTCCATTTAGATTCTAATTCACCTGTAAGACACCAAAATGTCCCGACTCGTCCTTTTTCTCAGCCAGCAACAGCATTTCTTTTAAAGTTGTATCTGTATGTGTTGCAAATATTCAGCTTTCCGTGGGGATGGGCCGGGAGATTTTGAGTGCTGCTCTAAGCAAGCAATTACTGAGCCAGAGTCACCATGACTCACACACATCCATCCCCACGCCTGAGTCACAGCTACTCCTCTGCTCTACTACTCCTTCCAAGATCCGAGGGAGGCAATTCACTCTCTCTCTGTCATTACACCCGCCCGGAAAACAGCGAGGCTCACCATTGCCAATCTGTAGTATTCAAATATTATGAGTCAGCCCCTTTCCCCTCCCCAAAGTCAGGTGGCTGGGCTTAAAAAGTCACATAGTCTTAAAAATATTAAGTCTGTGGGAATTTTTTTTTTTAATTCACTCTCTGATGGTTATTTTGAGCTGGTTTGAATGCATGCCGTTCCCTCCCACCTCCTCTCGTCGCTGCTCTCCTGCAAAATGAAAGGCGAGATTCTCACGTATTGGCTCGATTTCGTGCTTCAGAAAAGACACTTCATAATACATCACACAGGTCCAGACCACGAGAGGTGACACCATGGGGAGAGAAGGGTCACCATCTATGGTCCTTGAACAGACACTGTTCAAGATAGGAAGCCAAAAATTTCAGTCCAAATTTGAAATTTTTTGTTCTTCACCCCCTCAATGCTCTGCTGAGGAGTATTTATCTCTGAATATTTAGCTGCAATAGCAAGCACCATATCTATCTATCTATATCAAGGTTCTGTGGAGGATGGGGGGAACTTATTCCAAGCCCCCAGCAGCAGCAATACATAGTGAGCAATGGCTGTCACCTGTGAAATCTCACTCAGATCTTAGAACTCCACAGGTACCATTTAAATTTTCAGCATCAATTCCTCTGCCTGGGATGCCACCTCACAGCCAAAACACATTAACACAGGTTGACCCCAGAAGCCCCTAAGCCAAAGCACAGAGTCACTCACCCCACTGAGTGACCCTGTGACACCACAGGGACATGAGCAGAGACCAGGTCTGCTCCTCTTCCATGCAAAACCCACCCAGCCTGCAGATCCTCACAGACCAGCACTGCCAGCCCAGCGAGGGCCAAGTGGCCAGATGGGATTTTTGGCCTACAGCCTCAGCTTGGTCTCCAGCTTAATGAAGTCAGACCTGAAAGTTATATATTGGAGGGGTAATTCAGAATTTATATGTGCAAGGGGGGTGAGTACCCAAAAGAGCATCTCTGCAGCAGGTGACTGCCTTTTGGAGTACCTGTCTTTAGGGCTGCTCTTCTTCAAGAGATGCATAAGGCTTGTAGCCTGGCAATGAAAATCCCTCCCTTGGCTGCTCTGTAATGTCTCCCTGCATGGCAGAGCTCAAAGCAAACCTGTGCTGCCCAGGGCTGCAGGAATCTGGAGCCTTGATCTCCTGGCAGGTCAGAGCTGGTCAGAGCAAAGGGCTGCACACCAGCGTGGGGACCCATCCCTGCTGCCTGCCAGCAACTACAGAATCACTGCTTCTTCTCTTTCTCCAAGTTCCCAGCCAGGATCCTGAGCAGTTTGTCCTGAAATGCTGTTGTAAAAGTGGATTGAAACCTGTGGCCAGGTGAACTGTCAGCCTTTAAACACACAGTACATACCAGGGCTATCTGAGCTGCTTAGCAGCGGTTTCTTTTCCTTTCCATTCACAAGAAGGTTTTCTTATTTTGCAACCTCCACATCCTGAGAAAGTGGCAGACCCTTTGAGCAGAACAGATTTTTCCTTATTCTAAACAAAAGTCTTTACCAGCTGTCAGATGAAAGCAGTTCTTTTTCTATTTCGTTATTGGGATCACAAGACAACATTCTCTTCTGAGATTTTTACCCCCAGGTTCAGGCATCTCTGGCTTGTTAGCCTGAAGTTTTGGTGTCCTTCCACTAAAAGTGGAAGAGAAATCATATAGAAATAGAATCATATAAATAGAAAGCAAGGGAAATCATACAAATACAAAGAAAAAACTTGCCACAGTGCTCTTTATACCTTTACGTTGTCACAGCTGAACTGAGCACCTGTAAGATACAATTAATACACCAGTCAAGACAGATCACTCCTTAGAAAAAGCAGATTATGATACAATTCTAAACAATTTACCCCACCAATGACATTTTTGAAGGAACAAATAAGAACAGCCTCTCATAAGTGCTTAAGACTTCAGAACAATGACTCCTACAAAAAATAAAAATCATGTTGCAACACGAATTTCAATAGTTACAGCCACCAGGTCTTCCAACTGGACTTTTGTAGTCACTGTACCAGGACACATTTGTGACTAAGTTGTAGTGAACAAGATGTTCTGAAATCCATGAGTAAAGAAGACTATTTAACAATAGGGTAAACATTAAACCTATTTGGTGGGCTGAGAATAATTATTCTCCCATATTTCATTCCCAATGACTCACACAGTCCAGTATTCTTTAGCAAAGAGTATGTTGGCAATTTTTAGCCCACATCCCCAAGGCATTATCTTGCTGTCAGAAGGTTACCATAAATCCCAAGTGTCCAACTTGCTCTCATCAATGTCAGAAAAAAACCCTTGAGAACTTTTCCCCCTGCAGAGAACCCTTTGCATTCTCATCCTAGAAATACTTGAATCTCTTCTTTCAGCAGTATCAGTAAAAAATAATGACATTGAGATGCTATAGTAGATAATTTCAATGTGCCTGCAGAGCCCTGCATGAATCAAGCCACCAGCTGCACTCAGGCTCCACACCCAGTTCCTTGGTGCTGCTCACAGCTACTGCAAATAAACTAACCAAGTAATTTTGGTTTTAGGACTTCAAATACAACCATAAACACCCTCACCTTTGATATCCCCCCTGATTCCCACCATGCCTATCACAGAAGTCTGGTCTGCCTTGTGACATGTGGAACACAAAGGAAAAGCAGAGCATTTCCCATTTCCTCGTGCTGCTCCCTTTTCTCCCAAGGGGTTCCTTCTAAGGTGGGGGCAGGTCTCAATAGCACACTTGTTTCCCAATGGAAAAAAAGCAAGCTGAGACAAATGAAGTGTTTCTTGGGTGCAGTTCTGCTTATTTACCACAAAAGGAAAAGGAAAAGAAAAAGGTAGAGCACAATTCTGCTTTCTCAATGCACAAGTAAAAAACTCCAAACAATATGATTTTCTTTACAGAAATCCATTCCCACTGGAATTATTCCCACTAGGAGCTCTTGCTTGTGGCTTTCTCCTGGGCTAAGCACTGCCTCTCTCTCCTTTTGCAGTGTTTCTCCTTAATTTTTTTACTTCTCAAAAATATGGAAGGATATACCATTAGCAAGTCAACCCAGAGTTTGGCATTAATCTACAGGAAAACCCATGTCCATTTGGCTCTGTTGCTCATTAGTTTTGCACAGCTCATTGCCTTGGGTCCCCAGCTGGCTTTTGTTCCATCCATCACCTCACAAAGGAGCACTTAATTGGTCTTTGTATTTACCATAAATGAAAGAGGTGAGTATATCCATCACCACTAAGCAGCACTGCAAATAAACAAAACATAGAGCCCTCATAACAGTGGCCATTAATACCTCCAAGCAAAGCAGTATTGAGCCCTTTTTCATTTTGAAAGCATTAACAACACAATCACTAACTAATTTTAGTTATTAATGTTTCAGTTCCACAAGATTTATGAAGGGGCATAAGGTCCTTCCTACAGCAGTTCTATATACCTGGGTACAGTACTCCAAAAACAATACCGCATTTTTTATCCTGTACAGCATTTCATAATCATAACCCAAATGTCAGTTAACTACTTGATTTTATATAGGACATTACTAAAAGATTAAATATCCAGGAACATTAATTTTTTTAAACAATGTCACAAAAGCTGTACTTGATAATTTCAAGGGATTTGTGGGGCTTTTTAATCAAATAAAATTTTGGTACTTTTTCAAGGAATAAGTCATTGTAGTTGTATAGTTTATACAGGCAATAAGAAATACTGCTTAGCATTCCAGGCAATAATAAATGATATGAAATGAAGTACCATAGAAACTTGTGCTCATAGTATATAAATAATAAAGAATTCTTATGGTCTGAAACTTGCAAACTCCAGAGTCAGAAAATGTCCTCATTGCTGAAAATGTGGACAGGTGAAGATTTTTTTGCCAGTATTATGAGTTTTGCTTGTTCTTCCCAGGATTTAAGAATTCTCGGTCTCTCCAGGCCTACACCTATGTGTGTCCATAATCTCCTTTATCAAATGTCTAAAGCAAAGTACAGCCTATTTTGTGTGTGCTGGACTCTTTAGTCCAGCTGAAGATAAATTGCCATCAGGCACTTTTCTCTTTGCAAACCCAGGTGCTTGGCCAGTCCATTTGCTCCCATCCAGGCAGCAAAAGGAAAGCTTGGTTTTTCAGAATGAATTTACATCAATCATAGCCTTACCCTAAGCAAATGCTCTGTCTTTTCTCTAAAAAAGAACCCAAAGTAGTAGATCACCAGCTTCTCAGGACACATTGGGAGCAATGGATCACTTGATTGTCTGTCCAAACTAAACACAACAAGTCAGGTTTGGGGTGCCTTGAAAGGCTGGTGGTAAAACTGAGATTCATGTCTGGCCTCTACTACATTGTGTCACATGTCCCCACCGATCTCAGTAAAATATGGATGCAAAACATCACCATGCAAACAAGCAAATTAACAAGCAAATTAAAAATCAGACATTTCAAACCTCTCACTTTCACAACTGCAGCAACTTTTATTTCCCCTTTTCTCTTTTTAATAAAGACAAAATACATTTTAAAATCAAGAAAAAGATCTGTAATGTAATTGGAAATTAAAGCAGCTGGAAAAATCAAAGCAGTATTAGGATCTCCTTGGAAGAAAGTAGGTAAGATCTGCAAATGCTCATGAACAGGGTCAATTTTTCAAATCTTTAACAAAAGTGAGATATTTGCCATCTCTCTGCCTCTGATCTCAGTCCCCCGTTACTCTCAGTGACAGCCATGGCAAGGAAGTGTCATGAAGATACAAAACATGAATCTATATTGATTTTTCCTCTCAATACTGAGAGTATTCTCTCTGGGAGAAGGTATAGAAAGACACATGTAACACCAATATTAGGTTACCCTGAGTTAAAATTAGAGGCACCAAAATTGAAGGCCAGATCTTCAGCTGTCAAAAATGAAAGCCAATATATCCATGTTGATTTTCAGCAGCCATCAGGCTAGCCCTACGCAATTATTCCTGGCAGGGTCTTTATAAATATTGATTTTTAATTGAATAGACCTATAATTTGTCTTCCAGCTTCATACAGAGACATACATACACTCTGGAATATTTTTTCTGTTCCTGCTTTTCCAAAGTGGAGTCCTTAGAATTATTATATCCAAAATATTTTTTTATTGCAAAGAAAGCTGAAAGTCAAAGCTCCACTTGGATTCATTTGTCAATGCAAAATGATAAAAATAAATCAAAGTTCAGCTATCACAGCAGCAATCGTTTCAAAAATGTCTCCTTTCAGCTTCAGGGTATATTCTTTCTTTATGCTTGATGGCACAGGAAAGTTGCTAGTTAAATTCTTGGCTTCCACATTGCCTTTGCTAAAGTTTGTGTGACTGTATTGCCGAGTTCCTGAGCAGGTATGTTCCTCTTCCAACACACAAAGAGAAACCTGGCTTTGCTTCATACTGCATATAATTCAAAGTTTATTTTACTTCATTCAGTGGATTACTTTTGGCAAAAAAACTTAGAGAATGCCTTTTCAGGGAGCACAATTTCTACTAACTCCTCCTCAGTTCTTCTGTTACGAGAGAGACATTAGTACTATGTCATATTTAACAAAGCACTTTGTAAGCATTCATTAATCATGCAGTGCCCCTGAGAGGCACATTATGTAATGCCTAATCTGCTCAGCTGAGCCTGTAAGTACAAGAAACCTCTCAAAATTTTATCAGCTTTACAACAAGAAGAGATGTATTGTAAGTGTGATCAGTAAAAGCCACCGGTCGCTCTCTGTCCTCCAGGTCCCTCCAGCAGCAGAGCTGCAACAGAGCTGTGCACAGTCACAGAACTGATGCACTTTTTGCTTCTAAAAGCCACTGCAGAATTTTTAAATGCAACTTCTGAGTGCCCAGGGGGTGATCTACAAAGATCCTGACACTCCCCAGCCACGTCCCCCCTAATGCATCACACAGGATGGGAAGAAGGAGCCCTGAGCAGAGCAGCCCTCCCAGTGCGCAGATCACAGCTCAGCCCCACATCCCCTTCTGTGGGGAGAAACAAGAGCTCTGTGCAGAAAAAGGACACACCACAGGTGCCCACGAGTGGGTCATCCCCAGGCTGCCTCTTCCCACGCTGCCAGTACAGACACCTTGTAACAAAATCCCCCTAAACTCTGCACAAACCCCTTATTCCCCTTATCTTTGTGCAGGATCAGCCAGTCCTGACTCTGCACCAATGTTAGTGCAAGCTTTGAAGAAAAATCCATTCTTGGGAAACATCAAATGGGAAAAGAAGGCAGCTCTGAGCCCTAGACACAGACTTCACATTGCCTATATCAAATAGGGTCCAAAAATGATGATGCACTAATTAAAATGCTGTTTTAAAGAATTTTTTCTTAATATTCATATTTAGTGACTGAAACAGAAAAGGCAGGGGTACAGAATTCACAAAAAAATTCATAGGAAAGAGCTCCTTTGCATCTTTTGATTTATATCTTTCTTTTAAATATGCATTATGAGTAAACATTTTATACAATTGTATAAAAGTTTCCTCTTTCCTTTTCCTCCTTACTACCAGCAGAAAAGTTCTACATTCACAACATTTTTTCTTCCATCACAGTCAACAGATACTTTGAAATCACCTTGACAGAGGAATATAAATGATATTTGTGTAGGAACTTGAAGGAAGTCAGTCTCTGACAGCACCTCTGGAGATGAGTCATTTGTACTTTCACGGCCACCTGCACCCCCTGCTCTAAAACACACAGAGCTCTTATCAGTCTCCTTTAGACATGGCCCTTCTTTTCCCAAGATGAATGCAGGAAATAAATAAATAAAGGCAGATCACCTTGTAAATCACAGACATAATGCAGCCCAAAATTATTCAGATTTTCTAGTCCACAGGCCAGCTCTAATCAAATTCATCAGCACATATTAATGAATTTGGGTTCAACACTAAGACCACAATCAATCCAGTGGAACTGCTTCAAATCAAGCTGGTATCCAGCTGGATTTTTTTTTTTCTGGCAAGAACCAGGTTAAGCAGGATTGTGCTCAGTGGTGTCCTGCAATGTGTGTCCATGCAGCAGCAGGCTCTGAGGAGTGAGCACAGGGAGCAGTGGAGGGAGAGGAAGATGAGAGTGAAGCACAGAGATGGGCTGGGACAGGCTCAGCATCCACAGAAATGCCTCTGCAGGGAATGGGGCAACTCCTTCATGGGGACAATCAGGAAAACTGAAGGGCTCAGGGCACTGTCAGAGCTCCCTGCAGAGATCTCAGGTCCTGCTGCAGGCAAGAGCAGGGAAAGACCCTGGAACAGGGCTGGGCTGCCCCAGAGCACCAAAGAGCAGAGCCAGGCCCAGGGGCTCACAGAGAGGAAAGGAGGAAACTGCAGCAGCTCTGCAGTGGGGACAGGGTGGGAAGCACAAAGGGAAACTTACAGCCTGTTCTTCCCTTCTGCATACAGTTAGCTAGCATTTTTTACCAAAAAAACCAATGGACACCCTGTCTCTAAATCACTGTTTTCTAACATATATGCACATGTTTAGGATCAGGCGCTCCTTTCAGCTATTACATTTTTCTGAAAATGGGGATATACTGAGCTACCTTTGATACAAACACCAAATTTAAGTCATTCCTGATTTAGAAGTGGACAACTGCCTTCGTTCCATAGTGCATATAGCTTTCCAGGAAAGAAACTGCCACATCTAAGCTCTCTCCATTTCTTATATTCCCCCCTGATCTCCCAGTTATCGATATTTCAGTTCCACTACACAACAAGTTTCTTTGCCACTTGTGTTCTCTCTATTACCATGAATCCCTATGTAGTCTTTAAAACGTCCATTTTAACCAGTTCTCTGTTTCAAAATGTCTTGCTTTGTAGAGTACAAAGCTCTTTTAAACAGACATTTTGTAGTTACAGATCTGCTTCCTGTATTGCTTTTATTATTACCTGGTACATTCAGGCAAAACCTGGACAATAGAATTAAGCCATCAAGACAACAGAGCTGTGTATTTAAAGCCTGCTATCTGTCCTACCAGTCTTTTTAAAAAAAAATCAGCAGGTTCACACTCATGAGCTAGTTATAAGGGTTTCTGCAGCTCTCCTTCTTGAAAGGATCTATTTAAATGTTATATGACATCTATTTTCTCCCTGGGAATATCTTTGTAGTGTTTCATCTTTCTTTGCCATCAAAAAGAAGAGCTGGCTATGCTGCAAACCACTGGAGATTGCTTATTCTCAGGCTCCCTGGCAGCTGCTGGCTGATTTCACGTTTTCTGACATCACTAAATCCTAGCACCTTTTTTTACCATTATTCAACAGCAAGTTCAGTGAAATAGCTTAGGTTTTGCTAAGTTTCTGGAATTCTTATTGTTCATCCATCACTACACGGCACCAGGGAGCAGCTGGCAATTAGCAAGAGCAGGAAATCAGGACACCTGAGCTCTAATCTCAGCCTGACACTGGCACTCAGCAGGGGCACATTCTTTGGGGCAGGTCTGGGAAGGGTTTCTACAGTGCCAAGGCGGGAACGGTTTGTTTGGCAGGGGCTGTGCTTTAAAAAACTCACTGGAACAGTGGAAAAATATGAACCTGGAGTGTCCTCAGAGCACATCATGTGAGGTCCTTGAGATCAGACAATGCTGACTCACAGTTATGCCACCTTTTCAGAGAAAAAAAGAAATAATGTAGCAATGTATGCAAATATCTCTGTAAATTCTAGAGGCTGTGTGACTGCCATCTATGCCTTTAGCATAAAGAGCACTTACCCCCATTACAGTCAAGCTGCCTCCTTGTTTAAATAATTTATAGTAAGCCTGAAACACAAGACTTGGGGAATGGAGGTTGACCTGAGTTTAAAGCAAGATATGATTCTTTAATGCTGGATAGGGGAGAAGTGGAGAGAACTTGTGCCCAAATACAAAATACCAGATCACAGAGAGCCAGCTCAGTATCAGAGCAGGTTCTGCACTGGGTGGAGGCACCTCAGCAGGGACTGCAGGATTATACCTTAACAAGCAGCCACTGCCCTTCTTCCCCCTGGTATTTTCCTTTGCTCAGACAGACACAGCTGTGGAGAGGAAAGCTCTGTCTCAGGGAGGTATCCCTGGAGGCACACAGCCTGGATCCTGCCCTGACCCGATGCCAGGCACTCCCCTGCTCCCAGCTCAGCCCATCCCTCCCACCTCGCACTGCTGAGGATCAGAAATGCCACCCACCCAAAGCCCCCTGCCCTGCAGGACCAGCCCCAGGGTTCCCAGCTGGACCCCACTTCAGAGAGCTGTGTCAGAGACCTCCCACAGTGCCATCAGCCATTCATTTCCACAATCACTGGGTTTTTTTCACTTGAAAAACACTTTTTCTTCAAAGCACTATACAGCAAGATTTTCTAAATTGGAGCTCTGGGACCAGAAGATCTCTTTGGTCATGGCAGCAGTGACAGAATACAAATGTGTCCGTTTCCCTGAGAGCAATTCGGGTACCAGCAAAGAAGAATTTCTGCTGGTTTGTCTGCTTATTTATTCCCCTTTCCCCCTCCTTTTCTTCTGTGCTGTTTGCACAACAGAACAGAGTGCTGTTGAACAGAATGATATTATACGATATAATGTGTTACAATAAGCAGTCTGCAAAAAAAAAATCTTTGCTTCAAGAGATCACTTCCAAATTGTATAAGATGTGGCAGTGGATGTGCAGAAACAGATTAACCTCTGGGAGAGAAAAGCAGCCCACTTCACTTATAAACACAAATTACAAATATACCTTTCAGCATTTCATCTGGTGTTTGTATATACACACACAAAAGCCTCACAGTAAACTGGAATGCAAAAGCTGTTATTAAATATACAAGCCCTCAAAAAATAATATTTCAGGCCATGGAACAAAAACAAAACAAAAACAAAACAAACAAAAAAAAAACCCAAAACAAAACAAAACAAAAAAACAAAAAAAAACCAACAAAAAACCAGCAACTGGAATGTGAAGAAACAAACCTAATTTCCTAAAGCCTGCCTCGTTTCAGCCTTGCCCAAAAGCATCAAGGACAGACAGCATCTCCTGCTCTGGGAGCCTGCTGAGCTCAGCAAGGCTCTCTGGAGAACACCACTGCCCTGACTGGGGTGGAATCAGTTTAAATTTAAAAGTTTTAAAAAATCAGTTTAAATTTAAAAGGATTTAAATGCTACAATCAGATAGGTCTAGAGCAGCCAAGGAAGATGTCCCATTACCAGCTGTCCCAATTAAAGCAAGGTTCACCAGAAGGGAGCAACCAGTTTCCACTTCCACAAGACATCAAAAAAGAAAGGGGTGAAATTCGGTGCAGCTGAACTGCAAATGCAGAGGAGACCCTGCAGAATCTGTGGAGACTGGGGATTTGTTGTTCATTCTCACCCTGAATTTCTCACCCCACCCCAAGAGAGTTTGCTCTCACATTATGAATTAGGAATATGTCAAAACTCTCTGTGTGTGCTAAAGGCAACCAGGCTTCCAGATAATGGACTGAGCAGTGGCCTGGCACTCCTTGGAAATAATGCAGCTGAACAAGGGCTTTGTTGAAATGAGAAAGCCTAAAAGAGATTTGCAAAGATCAAGATTTAAGCTTTGTCGGACATGTTCACCGTGGCTCGGAGAGCTGCCCAGACAAATTGCAGGCAGCAGGGAGCTCTGGTGATTAGAGAGGGAAGGGGGGAGGGAAACCAAAGAACAAGAAAACAAAATAAACCAGAATTGGAAAGCAACAGCCTCACGCTGATGGTGTACTCATAGCCAGCTGTGTCACACAGCAAAGGACACCTGTCCCCAGTTTGCCCAGCCAGACCCACTAAGGGCTCCTTTTGCCAGGCCTTGGTGATAGAGCCACTGAGACACTGCCAAAGCAAAAGGGCATGTATGGATTTCACCCACAACCATCTCTGGTTGCAGGTCTCACCTTTCTACCAGCCAGAAAAGCAGCTCAGTGACCCAGCTTTGCAAGATTATCTACATTTCCAGGGCATATCTTCTGTCTCAGGCAAGGATGGGTTGCAGGACACAGCCTCCAGTTTGGCTTCATATCAAAAATATTACCACTGCCCACTTCCCAAAGGTAAAGTGAGCTCCAGAGCAAGAACACCTTTGAAAACAGGAGAACCTCACCATGACCCCATGGTTCTGCCCAAGCAATTTTTAGGAAATTGCTTTCCTTTAGTCTACTCCCACCAGCACTCCATTTATAACACTGATGGGTCTCTAGTGAGATCCACAGCCCAGCTCCTGCTGAAGGCATGGTAGGGGTGGTAGCCTGGATGTAATCTAGACTTTTCTATCCCAAGGTTCACTTCAGCTCTTCCCCCATCCTCCTGGCCTGAGCAGGCAACAGAAATTCCCACCAGGGCAGGGCATGGAGCTGTGGAGCTGTCGCTCCACTGCCACAGGTCGACTGAGGTATCCCTTGCAGGGAAACAAGGCGAACAGGAGGAGATGCTTTGTTTGCCTCTGCAATATTTCAGCTCTTCCACTGTGGTGAGCCACTCTCCCATCACCCTTCCAAGCCCCACACTTGGGAGCCCAGTTGCTGCCTCACATTCTGAGGCATCCAGCCTGCCAGCCCAAAGGGGACCCCTCTAATTAACCATGCTACACATGGAGCACAGGGTCCCTGTAATGGCTTAAACCTCACAACACTAGATTTTAATTATGACTGTGTTAGAACAGAATCAGTTGCCTAATCAAGCTTAAATTAAATGCATATTTAGCAATTTTCATGCTAGCATTTTTAGAAATGCGATACTTGCATGTTGAATTATTTATATTGTCTAGATCTCCAGTGTTTTTTAAGAATAAAACCAGCAAACCAACACTCCAGGAAGGTAGGTAAATAAATTAACCGCACTTTTCTGAATAGCCATGGTTCCCCACTGCCTTGGCTGCCATTCACTCAGCGTTCCTATAGTAAAATGAATGAAGAGCATTCAAACCCTGTCAACCAAATTACTGCAAGTATTTCCAGTGTAAACATGAATGGAAGGATTCTTCCATTAACAACAGCCTACAGGTAAATATTTACTTTGTTTGCAAGGCTGGAGCTCCAGAGGGCAACTTGCTACAGCAGCTGCAGTAGGTAGTCCAAAAATAGGCATTTCCCTGTTAGTGGTGAGTTTAATGCTCATGGAAGCTGCTGCCTGAAATGACAGAACGAGGATGGGAGTAGCCAGGTATTCTGCTCAGTGCCCCATAAGCTGCTTTCAAGGACATACCCTCATCTGTGCCCCCATCCAGCAGAACAGCCAGCCTGGAGCTGAACAATAATCTTGCATGTAAATCCCGCTGAATTCTTGTGAATTTGAGGAAGAATCATCTGACAGTTAACCAAATTGACCAGGAATTTTGGTCACATAGATACAGATTTGGTAAAATATCTGAGTGACTGAACAGAGCTAGAACTAAGCACATGCTTCAGCCTATGCATACAGATTTGGCTTTGCAAGGCTGAGTGTCGCACATCTCTGTCCAAATCTCTGCTTGTCTTTGTTCCAGCTTCCCTGTCTAATAAGCCAGGATGATAGCACTTACTGGGCTGTTATGAAGCATGAATAACATTGTTCAATACTTCAGATCCCACAATAAAAAGTGATACAAGCACCAAATGTTGCTATATCAACATAGCTTTATACTATAGAAATAAGTGTTATTAGAGTTATACACAGGAGCTTTATTTTAATGCTGTGCAGTTTTCTACTGAGTCCATTAATGATCAGCCATTACAGCAAAAATAAATTACCTTTCACAGCAGTTAAGTTTTTCATGGTGCAAGCAGTAGTCAAAACTTAACAGAAGTGACGGGTTGAATTCCCAGGAACACCTGAATTTTGTACATCAGCTGCTTTTGACAAACAGCAACACAGAGAAAAAAGAAATCAATGTAGTAAAACTTCCACTGGAAATAGAATGATCTTATTTCTGCTATCCATCATATTTCCCACTAAAATCATTAAGAATGAGGGGAGCAGAGAAATCTGTAACAGGATGTTGGCAAAAGCACAAGGGGATATTTTTCCCAAGCTCTTAAAGCTACATAGTCTTTCTGAAGCTTAGTAAGATATGTTTTAATACTTAAAGTTGATGCCAATCAAACTCCATTGTGATCAAAGCCTGGGTGCAAAGCTATATTTTCCCCAACATACTGAATCATTAGTCAAAGTCCACTTCTGAAATTATTTTAACATTTTGAGGCGGTTTCAGATAAGAATGATTCAGATTTCAAAGATCTTCCCTTAAACAAAACCCACACATGTACATGACAGATGGTGTTAGACACATAGCATGTAACCTATAGTAATGCAGCTATATATATATATCTATATATCTTATCTGTGCATGATTTTAGAGATAAGAATAGTTTGCATTGCTTGTATGGTTAGTCACAAGTCTGGCAGGGGACCTGAAAGCTGCAGAAAACTTGGACAAAGAACTCTGGTGTCAGGAGATTCCCAGGCACCAGAGGTTTGCATCTGGTTTGCTCCCTTTCTATCCTGAGCTTTTGAAAGCCAGTTTTAAGCAAGTCACAAGGACAACTCACAGATATAATGCAGCTGACAGTGTCCAAGCAAAATGGTGCAATCTGGTTTTGATCTCAGTGTCTCATTTAGATCATCCCAAGGCCCTAAATGTGCAACCTCCTGATCAATTTATCCTTATATTTTCCTTGACAGACTCCAGGTTAGAAACAGACTAAACCCACCAGTCAAGACTCCAGTCCAAAGTGAGATGTGAGACAGAGCAAACAGGACATTAGTTTGGTTAACAGAGCAAAGAATCCTCTGCGTGAAAGCAGCTGAAACTGTCAAGCTATATCTTGACCCACTGTCATTCCAAAAACCAGGATATGCTAGTCCTGGGTAAGTGCTACATAAGGCACAGGAGGGTTGACTCCATTACTCACAAACTAAGAGAGGCAGAAGATAATTTATTGAAAAGGGACACTCACTATTTTAATGCAGCTAATCTTCTGGATGGCTGGTAAACACGTAAAGGAAATTTGGAACTTAATATTAAATAAGACTGCTTGTCCCAGAGTAAATAACAGATTAGTCTCTTAATGCATCAGAAAACCCATTCCAATCTTTTGCAGCTGTGTCCTTGGATATGGACAAACAAAAAACACATTGGGACAAATCTATCCTAATGCACCTCCACTGGCACCATATACCAGTGTGCCCTGCAGTATCTGAGTGGGGGTTATCCTAAAACAAACTCACCCACAAGCCTGATTCCAATCCATTTTTAAGGAACACAGGGGCTGAAGCAGATGTCAGGGACATTAGCATCAGGCTCAGTAACTGAGTCACTGCATTTGATACAAGATCTACTTATAGCCCAGCTAAGATTAACTGGAACATGTGGTTACCTGTCAGATGGATTTTGCTACACAAATAACAATCACGCCTTCCAAACCACAGCAGTGAGAAATGCCACCTCCACCTCCTCTGGATGTCAGGCAGCTGCAGCACTGGAGCTAGCATTAAAAACAGCATTCCATGAAAGCAAAGTTTAAAATGCTGTCCTCTACTTATTCTCTAATCAAAGTTTGTGCGCAGCAGTGTTTGTGATATATCTGGCCTTTGCCTGGCCAAAGGGGGTTTGTTTTTGTGCTAGTGGTACACTGCTCTATTGCTGTACACTAGAGGTGTTTCAAGGCCTTATCTTTATTTATTAGTTAAAATTGGAGTTACTCCCCTAATCAGCATGTTTCCCTTTGCAAATATTTGGTGTGTGCTACTCTATTACTTCATTTCTTCTGGTTTTCCCTTTTTTGAACCATCTTAATTTCTTCATCTTATACAGGTTGATTTAATAAGTTCCCAAATCCTTGACAAGCACAGCTGCACCAGACAAAGCCACTTGTGCACTGTCTTCAAGTGTCTTCAAGTGCACCTTTGCAGGTGTAAAGCTGTTCCTGGGAACACAGTTGAAGTAGTAGCGAGGCATTCCTGATCTGGTAAAAGTACTCCTACCTACACATGGCCTTGCAATATAAAAACACCTAGGAAGAAAACCACTGTTAGATATAATGAAGCTTCAGGAGATTGAATTTGAATATGAAAAAAAATCTGATTATCAGACTGAAATAGGTAATAGGAAGCAGGGTGAGTTCACTACCAAGACTTGCTTTGGGAAACCTGCATGTGTCAGACACATATTATCACACTTAGAAATTGCCATGATTATTTACCAGTTTTTGTCTGACCTAAAGGATCAGATTTTGTCCATACAACACAGGCACGCTCTTGGAATGTTGGAAAAAGTTGAAAAGCTTCTAGAGCAGCTAAAACAAGGTTGGAAAGGATGTTGGTAAATACATGGAGCTACTCTACAATCAGCTCAGCCTCTGCAGCTTGCACTCCAGTGCAGTACTTTGCTGGACAGATCAGCTCTCAGTGGCCTGAGGCAGAGCTTTGTTTTACCCTGCATGGCCAAATATCTCAGCAAGATCCTCAGGAAAGGCTATTTCACCTTTCCCTATGCAAGGTTGCTCATTCTGCATTTGCACCCCCATGGAAGCACAGTGCTGGGGAAGCTGCTAAAGCCCAGCCTGACAGAGGCTGATGCAGTCCCCTGGCAGGGGCCCTAATCTCCTTACTGCTGGAGGGATGGAGGGACTAAAGCACTGAAGCTTTTGAAATGTAATTAAAAATATGTTGTCTTCCAAATGGCTTCATGATCTTGGGATGGTTCTGGGAGCATTTAACTAAAAATGGGCCCTGTAAAAACATACAAAAAACTTGAAAAGTATTAATGAAATGCTGCCTAATTAAAGTCCGGATTAATTAGTAGACCGTTAGCTATTTGTTTGTAAATACAGGATGTCTTCTGTACAGAGCATGGTTCATTCAGTTACCACCAAGGCTAATACCAAAATATGTAGGCAGGACTCGAGTTTTACAGACATATGTGGTTATACAAAAATCTCTTTTTAAATTTCCTTTTAAAAAAAAGCTTTTTGGAAAGAGACTTCTGATAATGGCCAAATGCTCAAAAATCTGAAGACAAAAACCCTGTAAAACTACTATATATATATATATATATATATAATGTATATATTTGCATTTTAAACCAATCTTGTGATTTCCTTAGAGGACCTAATGCTGATAACACAAAAATTTTATATAATCCAAAAGCATCAACCAATCTTGAGTGGCTTTCTCAACACACACTAAAGATGCTGCTGAAGGATGTGTGCCAGGACCACAGATTGCTGGACACAGATTTTTTTTGTTGTGCATACGACTTCCCTGATGTAGCATCCTGCATTAGATATTAGCATAGGGAGCAGAGAAAGGGACTGTCATATGCTAGATCCTGCACAAAAAGCAATTTCATAGCTCTCTGTAAATCTAATTATCTGACTGTGCTTCCCACAGAGAACTCCAGCTTTTACTGCATTAAAGAAAAGGCAAAACTGCCACAATTGCAGCCTATTTTTGAGCAGACAGGCTGACACAGAGATCATTCCTGAATGCTGCCACTCTCAGAGCTTTACTCCAGGCTGGTTTAGTAGCACCAGAAAATGTTTTATTCATATTAAAGCTTTGAAAGAATGCACATTTCACTTGTGTTACTGGCCAAGTGACTGTATTAAGGACCCAACTGGTAGAGCATGAATTAGAAGCAACTCTTGGAAACAAAAGGCTTTTGGTAACAACTCTGGAAGGGTTTCAAATCCAGGAGAATGGCTTCCATCAGTACTCTTACTCTTATCTTATCTTATGGCTTCCATCATACTCTTAACCTGGGTTCTTTTATTGCTGAGACAACAGAGGGGCTGAATTTGACCACGATCAAGCAACTTCCCAGCAAGAGAGGCAAAAGAGCAACTGTAATTCTGTGTCTTGGAACTCCCTAAGCACAGAACTGCTCTCAGCACACAGCATGAGGAATAAGCTTTAGGTGCTCCTGTGCCCCACAAGTCCCAGAGCTGCTACAATGGCCTTTCTGGGATTCTTTCCCCAGGAAAGAGATCAACACTTCTTTTATTCTGATGGATTACACTGAAAGTTGGCAGGCTAAAAACTTACAGAATTTAATCCAAACTGTTCCGTGCAGGGTGCAAAAATAGTAACTCCATATTTGATTATTTAATTGAACAAGTGAACATGAGTGGATGGCTGCACCCTACCCTGCAGACAATGATTGTATCCAACATCCCTTTCAGATTTTGAGGCTGTGAAATATATACAAAACCAGTTGGAAATTGCTGCTAGCATTGTCCCTGGTACAATTATAAAAGGCACCTTCAGGTATTCATAAGAACAGGGATTGATCACAAAGGACACTTTTTCCTCATCACATGGTCCTGCACTTCATTTCATCTCTAAGGCAGATGAACCCAAGCAGGAGCCCAGCTCCCAAGGATGTGCCCAGTGGCACAAACAGGAATGAAGTTCAAAGATCTGTTCCATATAGCTCATCAACACAACATGATCTGGGAGGAAAATCCAGAGGGAATTCTAGGCTATATACCTCTGATTTGGTTCAACATGTGCAATTAAAACATGCCCTACAATATCTCTAGATCTGCTGAAGTTACAGATAGTATCACCATTCTGGGGGTCAAATTTGGTGTTGCAAGGTAGTAAGTGTGCATTGTGCTGGGTCCTACCCACACCCACAGGCACTGGAGGGATAAATCTGGAACTTTCTGCTTTCCACTGCTCTGTTGTTTTTACACCTCAAGAAAGATTCAAGCATAGCAATTGCTCATCTCAAAGTGATCACAGACTGGTGGCTTTCTTTCCATTGCATTTAATGTTAAATGCCTTGAATGTGTCAATACCCTATCAAATGTTTGGAACCATGCACTCTTTGCCCCAAATATTTGTCTTTTGCTCACTCAGGTGTTCTTTATCAGTGCCAAATGAAGTCTTACAAACTTGGAAAATGCTGCTCCTTTAGCCCAGGAGAGCTTCTCAGACTCCTGTCCTTCCCTTAGGAGATATTTCTTTCAAAACAGCATCTTAGGCACAAAGAAACACATCATCAGCTACATCACATCTCCTAAGAAATTCCTCTACACCATCCCCTGCCTTCCAGCCATTTCAGCAAGCCCTTTTATTTGATTTTTCAGAGAGAAGCTGTGATGTGAACTGATCAACGTTATGCTCAGGGTAAAGGCAGCAAAGACCTAATCTATATTTAACCTACTGAAAACTGCACAGACACTTCCCAATGCTGATGGCAATGGGCCCTTTGAGTGTCTCGTGAGAGGAGCTGAGGAAGAAAAACCTGGCACAGAAATGAACAAATGCTCTCCTGTGACAGAGCTCATCTCTGAACCTAAAGCCTGACCATCAGCTAAAGGAGAGGTCTGTACCTCCAGGGTTACAGAGGGTGCTACAGGTTGTCCTGCAGCTGAAAAATTTTCCAGAAATGTTGAAGCACCCTTAAGGTAGAAAATATCTTCTCCACACGTTTCTTCCATTAGTCTTAAACCAAGAACAGCTAGAAATCCCACGATGGCCTCTGATGGCACAAGGCTGACAACCTCCTGTAACCTCAGTCTTGCCCTTAAAGTACTGTTCACCACTTCCCAAAATAGAGCATGTGAGCAGATGCTTGGGAGAAAAGAAAGCAAACATCTGTCCTGTTAGAAATGCAAATCCTCCATACCCATCCCTGCCAGTCTGCAGCTTGGCACCAATCCACCCCCAGCTCCTGCAGCACGAGGGTGGACACAGGGCACAGCCTGAGCCCTGGCCACAGCCATCAGCTCCACTCTGGATTTGGGGAACACAGAGCACGAGGCACAGCTCATGCTGGCTCCTACATTATAGACCTGAAGCAAACAGGGGTCAGCTGGGTGTCCCAGCTCAGCTCTGCCAAAAGGGAAAGGGGATAAACAGCTGGATCGTGCCATGCCACATGTGTGAGTGTGCCACGTGTGTGCACGGGATTTGCTCAGTTGTTTGTGACGTGCAACAAAACTGAACAAGTGCAAGAAGTCACAGGAGTGCCAGAAGGAAAATCCTAGCTGTTCCTTTAATGGAAAGTGTGCTTGTTTGCTATGTTCTCTGCTGGCAGCACGAGCATTTTAAATAAAACATGACCAGTAATTTATTTAGGAAGCAAGTCTTTGAAAAGTTCTTTTTGCACAGCTCTTACTAATTTATACCAGACAAGATTAACCCTCCTTTTCCTACACACATCCATATGCTTGAAGTGACGGGGGGCATGATCCACATTAAATATCTCTCTAAAATACTACATCTGGACACATCCCTAGCTCTGTTCCACCACCTGACTGCCTCAAAGAGCTTCAGAAAAAACGCAGTCCAGCCAAGGATTCACTTTTTTGCTCCCAAGATTCAGTTTAAATCTTCTCCCAGTCAGTGCTCTTTCTTCAGGAATGTATATATTCATTCATTCTGTATGTTATGGTGCTGATCAAGTGACTGCAGAGCACAGACACAGCTGCAGCTGTTCAGCTGAAATTATGTGACAGAGTCTATGGTGTCCACATGAAATATTCACACGTGCACTGACACAAAGCACATGCAATCCTGGATAACCCACACAGCAAAGGACAGGGCTCCTGTGGTCACCTGGAAACATTCCTGTGGAGTTCAGCCACAGCTCTGTGGGTGGGTTTGCTCTGCCAGAGTGGTTTAAAGCAGATCCTGAACCTTGGTTTCAGTCACTCCCTCTTCCCACACGTGTGGGGAAGCATGTGCATGTCTGTGTGCACACAAACACTTTATATATGTGTTAAATCTGTTCATACAAGACAGACATACACACACACAGAGGGTTTGTATATACATTAAAATTATTTTCCATGGGAAAAAAAATAATTGCAAGGAATGAGAAAGTTAAAAAAAAATAAACCCATACATGTTCGAAGTCCATGTAAAGCAGTCTAAAGCAGTCAGTTTATCCTTCTTCAAAATGGCACCCACTTCTGATATCATGTCCATAGTGGCCAGCAATTTCTTTGGTATTTACAGTTTGGCTCATTTTCCATTTTTATTTTTTATCTTTCCAATATTATTATCTAAATACATGCAGCTTTTTCTCTGCTGAGGAGGAATCTTAATATTTTGAAAATTTTATGGTAATTTTTATGCAACAATAGGGTTAAGTCCTTACAACTTAACCTTACTGAATCTAAGGAGATGCACCCTTTAGTGTGTAGCCTTGAGCTGTGGTATAACAGCAATACTTTTTCATTTTAATCACAGCAGTTTTTAACTACTTAGTAGAACTTCAGAAACTTCTTGCTAAATTTGACCAAAGTCTCCACCTTGGTCAGCTGAGGATGTCAAAGGGATGATAGAAGTACATGTCTGTATATATATACCTGCACACATGCACAAAATATATGTATTTTTATATACTATGTTTATATAGTTATTATAGTTTATAGTTATACAGTTATATAGTTTATATAGTTATTAAACAGTAATATTTGTAAACTGTGTCTCACTTCTTTGCAGCATTTCTTTTCAGATCACATTCTGGAAATGTGGAAGAGTTATTTGGGTTTGTGTTTATCCTCGCATATTTCATACAAATCTTAGGAGCAGGTGGTAAATAAACTGAAAATAGAAATTTATATAATTATAAGCAGTAGTGTGGTTGAAAGTCAGAACTGTCACCAGGAGCAGCTCTTCAGGATTTGGACTCACCTCCCACTCCTCACAACAGGTCAAGATAGTCATCTCAAGAAAAAAATCCTTTTAGATACTTAGAGTTTAGTTTAGAGTTCAATGGGTAGACAACTGTAAAGACTTCAACAAAAAGAAATCCATTGAGCCCTGAGTCTTCTTGCAAGTAGACCATCTCTCATGTACAGATTCTTATTTTTCTGGGAAATGTCAATTTTTAAAATCCAATTTCAAAGAAGCGTGCATCTCACTGAAACTCTTTTATCTTACAACCATTCCAAACTTCCCAAGCTTTGTGTTATGACCACTGCATTTATTCTTAACCATGCTCTTTCTGATACTTCTCTTAGGTGAACAGAGCCAGTGTTAAGCTAATTGCTGCTACATTTCACTGTAAGGTACTTTACCTGGAGCAAAATCAGGCCTGGGATGTTCAAGCAAACCATAAAATTCAGAAAGAACAGCTGGCAAGGACAGCATGTGAATGTCTTAATAATAATTTAAACTCTGATAACGTTCAAGAAGAAATTAGTTATATTTAAAAAACCCAAACAATTTGACAGCCCAAGGCAGTATCAGCTTTCAGAACCATGCTAATGAAGATCTCAGTCAAGTCTTGATGAAACCAAGAGGCAATTTTAGGACCTAAACCCAACACAAGGAAGCTGGGGGGTTGTCTGAGCTTCCCAGTGCCCAAAGGCTGGCAGGGAATGCAGGCACAGAGGCACAGGTCAGCCCTGCCCAGTGGGAGCTGCTGCCAGGGGTGGAACCACAGCAGCTCCAGGGAATTCAGCTCTGCTCAGCCCCTTCCCGATGCACAAAACCTCTCTCCCTCTGCAGCACCCCCAGCACAGCACCCACCTGTGCCAAACACCCCCCTGGCTCTGCCCACACTCCCAGTTCTCCCAGTCTGAGGCCGTGCTGCAGCCATAACATTTCCAAACAGGACAGGCCACCCCGAGCCACGGTGAAATAAATGTTCAGCCAGCTGCCCTTGGGTAGTAGGGTGGCAATGTGAAACATGATTTCTCCTAAAAAGTCTTTATTAGCAAACACAAGCATACTAAATATTTAAGGCTCAGTTCCATGACCTACTGCTTAATGTACAGGGCAAGGAGAAAGCAGCACTCTGATCTTTGAATGTACAGCTGGGTTCAGTTTAAAGGATCACTGAGTAACAATCAAGATACAGCAGTGCTGGGCACTGGTTATTCCACAGCACAGCAGGGGTCATATTTAACAATACTGAAACAACAAGGAGGCGCATCTTTTTTGTGGCTCCAGTTTTATTTTCTTCAGTAGCTATTTACAGGGAAGTGGTTGTGGAGAAGAGGGTTCAGCTCCACTTAAAAGAAGTCGTGCAAAGTCTGGTTTAGGAAAGACTAAATCTCATTGTACAGACCAGCCAGGTGCATCTCCACTAAAGTCTTTCTAGCTGTGTAGCATAAAACTAGAAGAGATCGGCAGTAAGGACCACATTTAGAAATTAAAATGGAAAGAGGAGGTAAGAAAACGTCATCCACCTCTTCTGAAGAATGTTTGTAAAATCAGGTGGGTTTTACATTCTAAACCAAGTAGCTACCAACTCAAAATGCTATATTTAAAATGCAGTGTTATTTTAGACACATTTTGTTTGCGAAATTGGTGGGGATGGGCTAAGAAGGGAGAAATTCCTGGATCTATCCCTCCCCCAGACATTTCCCAGACATTTGAGTGCCCAAAATATACACTGCTTTCTGTTATTTGATTCCATGGCAGCAACAGTTCTTTCCCACAACTACTGTGTTCACAGGCAGCAAAATCCCTTGGTTCCCTCCAGGCATCCATCCCCCACCCTTATACTGCTGATACCCAGGAAATAAACCTACTTATTGTGCCCTTATTGATTTTGCAGAGCTAGAACATCTTTGGGAAACAGAGTCTACAACTCGAATAAAAATGATCTGATTAACTCTGCAATTGTACTTATTGCTACTAGACCCCTTTTTTCTTCCTAATGGGATTATTGATTTAGAGTTTAGAGCAACTTAAATGTAACAACAAGACATGGCTGTGCACAGATATACAGCAAAGAAAGAAATGCTCACTTTTAACAAGGAGGACAAAGTAATGCTTCTCTGAGCATATCAATGGAGATATAACAGCTTTAAAATAAGTGATTTTTAAAGTGTTTTCTTGCAAAACCTAGGGATGCATGTATTTGGTGGTGTTCCAAGGGACAGGGAGTTTTCATCTGGTGCAGCAGCACTTCCCTCCCTGAACATGCTTCTGTCTTCCCCCAGGATGGTTAATCCCGGCTTGTAGCAGCCCTGGAGAGAGGCCTGGCAGGCAGGAAGGATGCAAGAACTGCCTGTGGACCAAATGTGAGGCTCTTAGTTTGGACAGCAGAGCCCAACTGATTTAGATCAGCACAGAGAGCACAAGCCCATCACTCTCCCTCTCCCACAAATGAGATTTGTAGAAAATCCAAGACCTCACAAACAAAGGCATGCAGAAGAAAAACATACCCAGATTTAGCAGTCAACATTATTAATGACTCCTGAATTTTTATTTTTTAAATAATTGCACACAATAGCACATTAACAGGATTGCCTTTGGAGTAAGGGACAACAACCAGACAGTACATATTGTGTAGGAGAAAACCACAAGTTATCATCAGAGCAGATATTCTGCAGAATTGTTACTCCATGTAGAATTTGCATTGCTTTGCAGAGCAAAAATTCAGACTGGTTCTTTCAGGAAAAAAAAACATCTTCTCTCCCTGAGAAGGGAAAGAACTGCTGCAGTTTGTGGAGAAAGAAAAAACCAAAAACAAACAAGCAAACCAAAAATAAAACCACAAAACCTCCTGCCTGATAATTATGCATTTAGATAACAATTTACCAATCTCCAGTCCAATTCTACAGATCAGGACATGATGAAGTGTTTCTCTGAATTAAGATGGGGCCATTTACCAGAAATGCAAAGCAGCCCTTCTATCTCAGCTCCCATGAAAGACAAAGTTAACATGTACATCACGAAAGTTTAAAAAAATGGGTAGAAAAGTTCAGAGGCATATTACAGAGGAGTTCATTGCTGAAAGCTGAGCTTGCTGCAGAAATCTCAGCAGAATGTTAATGTCAAGGACTACCTGTTTGTAGGGAAACAGTGTACACTGTATTGGACAGTCTGAGATCCAACCCCTAAATAAAAGGGGGGCAAAAAAGAAGAGATGAAGTAAAAGGGAACAGGTATTGATCAGCTCTAGGGGAATTGCTAGGAGGAAAGACCACACACAAACTAGACAGCTGAAGGCTACTGGGATTTCAATTTTAAGATATTTACTGTATCACTTTATAGTTGCAATTGAAAGTCCGCATTAAAAGAATTAAGGGTGGGGTAAGTGACAGATCTTCAAAAGTAGATGTCTCCAGGGAAGCATTAGTGAAGAACTGGGTGTTCCACATGGATTCACACCAGGCCTGGCACACTCATCACTCTCAATATAGAAATAAATATATCTTATACTAGCAGAGAACTTACAGACTGTACATAGGACAGACAACACAGCAGTAAATTAGGATGGAAAGAGGCCAATAGAGTGGCCTGGATGGCCTAAAACTTTGGGGTCTTTCCAACAAAATAGGCTCCCATAGAGCCAAGACACAAAGCTCTGTGTCTAGGAACAACAAGAATTCAGCATGAGAAACTGCATCCTAGAAAGCAGGGTGAATAAAGCATTTGGACAGCAAAAAGAACCAGCAATTTGTTAGGCATTCCCAGTGGTGAAGCTGTCTAATATCATCCCTGAATATATGAATCCAAGAACAATGTCTGGGAGTGCAGATGATATTTGACTTCACTATACAGGATTGGCAATAACCAATTCCTGCTTCAGACCCAATTCTGGGGAAAGACTCATTATAGCAGAGAAAAAAAAAATGGCACAGAACTGTTCAGTGAAAGAAATAGTCCAGAATGTTCCTAATCCTTTATGCCACAGGCAGAAGGTGGCCACAGCTGGCTTGCAAGGAAGGAAGGTACACGACAAGGACCAGCAAGTGAAACCTGAAACCAGGCAAAATCAAATTAGGACAAAAAGAACTGTGGTGAGAGGCCTGGGAGAACTGACTGGGACACACTGCAATGGAAATGTGGATTCAGCACCTGCTGACATCTTCAGACCATTTTCTAGGCAGTCCATTTTACAGAGCAGACTGCAGGCTCAGCAGAGAAATAACTGAGACCTGTGAGGGTCTACAGAGCTTTTCACTTGGAAGATCTTTCAAGGCAAGAATTGCAATTTACTTTTTTTTTTTGTAACTGTTGGGAATAAAGAGTTCTCAAATTCCTGTGCTACAGTTTTCAGGAATACACAGTGTGCAATAAGGAACTTCAAACTCTTTCCTCTGCCTATAATGGCTCAAATCCACTCCACCTAACGTTAGGCACCTTCTGTATCTCCAACGTTAATAACATAGTCAGAAATGCCAGTCCTGGGAGAAGAAAGCTGTTTCCAAATATCTCAACTCTCAAAGGCATCTTCTGCACATCTGTTTTTTCTACCCCTTAAGGAGAGTTTCTACAATTCCCTGTTACCACTTTAGGTCCCTTAGGCAGAACTGGTTCTGTGCTAACCACCTGCAGGAGACTGGAAAGGTGCTTGGGCCAGGCTGGTGACCTCACTAACACTTTTTCTAGCTGTAAATTTCATCTAAAGATTTTTTTCACTGAAGTCAAATATTTCCATTTCATTTATAACCCCTGTGTAATGATATTTTTTCCTCCATGATGCACCCCTCTACAACACTAATTTCAGCACAGGATGGTGTCTCCTGTTAAAAATTCCATAATAAATATTATTGCTGAGTGCTGATGGGCAGATGATAAGCAGCATTTAAAGATTACAGGACCAAGGTAGGTCAAGTTATTTTAGTTCGCTCTGGAATCTAGAAAGCTCTTTTAAGCTGATTTTATGATGAACCCGATTGCCTGATTTCACTGCCAGAAATTCACCATATCTAATCCCCTTATTTCATGTAGCAGAGCGTACTGAGTGACACAGGAGTGTTTCACTTTGCCCAGATTAATCAGCCAGCTGCACTTCCATTCAATCACGTTTCCTGGTGATTGAGCCTTCACACACCACAGCTCACAAGATAAATTAGTACCAACATAGAGAGCAGGACTGCCAATGGGTGTGCTGCAAAAGACATGGGGGTGAGGTCGGATCCAAGGAAAAAGTTGTGGAGGGATCCATATTTTGGCAGACTTCTGTTCTCCTAGGAAGGATTTGTGCAGCTGCAGTGTGCTTAGAGCCCTGAGCTTTGTGGTTTTCAAAACCCTAACCCTAGGCGTAACCCTAACCTTGGTAGAGCAGGAAAAGCCAGTTGGGGGTGAGCCTGGATCCAGGGAAAAAGGGGTGGAGGGATCCATATTTTGGCAGACTTCTGTTCTCCTAGGAAGGATTTGTGCAGCTGCAGTGTGCTTAGAGCCCTGAGCTTTGTGGTTTTCAAAACCCTAACCCTAGGCGTAACCCTAACCCTAGGTAGAGCAGGAAAAGCCACATGGGGGTGAGCCTGGATCCAAGGAAAAAGTGGTGGAGGCATGTTTTGGCAGACTTGTGTTCCACTTGGCATGAGTTTTTCAGGTGAACTGTTCTTGGAGCTCTGTTTGCTTGAACAATGCAGGGTAGGTGCATTCTGTCCCAAATACTTTGTCTAAAGCTCTTCCAAGCTTACCTGTGAAGTCATTGTTGCCTGAGTAACCATAGGAGCATATCTGAACAATGCCAGATAGTTTTCAACAGCCTGGAGCTGCTGATGGATGTGAGGAGAGAGCTGGAGCTGCTCTTCCCAGAGACCAAACTGAGAATGAGGACGGGCAAGTGAGAGTGCTCAGAATTAATATGGCAGCACAAGGGAAAATGGGGCTAAACCAGCTCTGGAAGCCTTCTGAATTGTCTGGTTACCTGTGGCCTCCACAGTGACCCAACCAGCCAGTGGGGACCACTCCCCCAGAATGAATTGTAGGTGCCAGGTTCCACTTGACCAGAGCCCCCAACAGGCCAGGAGCCCAAAGCAGATACTGACAGCTGTTGGCCAGATACATGAAATTATCCTTGATGCAGAGAGGTATTTACCTACTGCAGTTATCCCTGGAGCTCGAAGTATCTGCAAGACCTTAGAAGCCTTGAAAAAGCTAATTAGTGCACTGCCATAAATAATTTGATCTCTTAGGAGGATATGTACACTCTACACAGTAAGTAACAGCTTTCTTTAATGGAAAAAAAGGATTATTTGCCCATGTATATCTCTATTTTATTATAGGTGTTTATCAATCTTTTCTAATTTACCATAAAGAAAGCAGGAAAGCAGAAAAAAAAAAGAAACTCTGGTCTAAAACACAGCTCATTCCTGTGAGCTACACCATCCCTGGAAAGCAAATCTAGGTCTGTCCTGTTTTGTCAGACACAAATATCTCCTGCAGGGAAATCTCACATAAAATTAAAAGTCAGTGCAGATCCCTTCTCCCAGACCCTTTTGCAGCTGCAGAGGTAGAATAAAGCTGCACAGGACAATCTCTTCCCAGCTCTGCACCAGGGAGGAGGCAGCTGCCTGCTTTGTGCCCTCTGAAATGGGAGGAAAACCAATTGCTGCCTGATACTGGAAAAGCAGCCATTCTGGAACCTCAGCAGGACAGCTAGTATTCCCACTGCAAATCAACAGCCAACACCAAGTAAAATAAAATATTTAAACAAAAGGAAAGTTATAAATCCCCTGCTTAGCTAGTGTTGTTACCCAGAAGTTTTAACATCCTGTTTTTAATAAATGAGGTTGCCCTTCAAAGAGGTTTCATTTCATCTGGTGAGGTCAGCAGAGCAATCTCCAGCAGCAGAGATAAGCCTGGGTGATGAACTGTTACAGGAACATAAGGATTTAAAGTTACTCATAAGCTGGTCTAAGTATTTTGCAAGACAAAATGTAAAAGAGCATCTAGTACCTTAAAACCCACCAAAATCCTAAGAAATAGCCATTGTTACTTTTCCCAGTAATTATTCTTAAAAAGTACTCCAGAACTGCTGCTGAGACCAGCTTGGTGACATGAAAACCAGGGCAAGCCTCTTGCAAACTCCTTTAGCACAGAAGGGAAGCACACCCAGTGCCACAGAGGCTCCAGCCAGCCCTGGGTGAGGTCAGCTCTGCCCCTGAGCCTCGGGACAGGCTGAGTGGCAGCGAGGGAACAAGTGGGTACCACAGGGACTCAGCATCCTTCCCATGGCAGGAGCCCCTGGGAGCAGCAGTGCCAGGAGCTGAACTGCCTGGACACACGGGCTGGGAGCCAGCACAGGTGAAACACCAAAGCATCCTTAATAAACAAAACTATTTCTCTCGCTGGCATCAAGCCATCAGGGAGCTTCTCTATTTGAAGCTTTGCCAAAACATCAGCCCAGCCCTCCAGTGGAGAAAGAAATGGCCCCTTGAACTCCTTGTGCAAATTTATAATTTTCTAAGTGCAGCCTTTTAGAAACAGCTATAGCCAGGGGGGCAATTAATTCAATTCTTTCCAGAAGATTTTTAGGTCTGAAAAACTCATGCATTATTTAAGCCTCACAGCTAACCATGAACATTCTCAAGGTCCAACTTTCTCTTCGTGAAGGGGGAAAAAAAGATCCAGAGACCTTTTGGCAAAAGATCTCTGGAAAAATCCCACATCACCTTCAACCCTCACCCCAATTCCCTGGCTACCAAGAGAGACCTTTCATTTCTGCAGGAGTTTGGCAGTGCCTGACTCTCTCCATCAGCAGGGCCCTTGCTGTGTCTTGCCTCAGATTTCTAAGCAGCATCAAGGGATCATCATCTGTGGCAGAAGCCTCAGCCAGACCAGTGTCTCTTTTTAGGGTTTCTGCACTCCTAGCAGGATTCAGGATGATGCAATAGAAGAAGGCTTATCTTCCCTCCCAACTTGGATAACTAAAATCAGCTGGATGAAGAATCCTTACACACAGAGGTGCCATTAGTAAAGAAGAAATAAATCTAATCTATAGCTACAGCAGCATTTTTTAGAACAACCATTACCATGATTGAGAAAGTGCCAGCTTAAAACACCTAATATAACACAGCAGCTTCACTACTGACCTGCTTTTCACCTTTGGGAAAGGCCTGGGGGAAATCAGGTCTCTGAAGCAAAACAGAATCAGCTTCTCCCTGGCAGTCACTGGGGACTGCCAGTATTCACTCACTGGGGAAATTTGTGTAAAAATTGGGGTAGACCTTTGTTGGCCTTCCCTGCATTTCTGAGACCAAAACCAGCAGTTCAGTGAGCAAGTGCAGCCCAGCAAAAGCTGCCTGGATCCAGGAGTTGTTCTCCCATGCACAGGGGATCCCAGAGGCAGAGGTGATCCCCCTCCCCCTCACCTACAGACAGCAAATGTGTAGCTGGAGCCTTCAAGCAAACTCAAAACACATGAGACAACTACATTTTCCAGGCATATAGGCAAACAACTTGTCTTTGAAGAAATATCACTGGATTTAAACACACCAAATGCTCAACTTGTCAGCCAAGAGCCAATGCACCAAGGATGTACAGAGAGGATGGTGCAATATAGAGACTGAAGAGGATCCACACCCAAGCAGGCACCTGCAGACCTGGCCAGTGACAGCTCCCAGGATCTTGGCTTGTTGGGATCACTGATATTGCTTTTAGGAGTCCCAGCTCTGCCTGGCTTTAAACAAAACCACATTTTCTAGAAATCTGCACTACTACACATTCCAAGTGCTGTCACTCAGCTTTCCATAAGTTATTACTTCTGTGCATTCAGAGCAGTTTGGGAACTGAAGGTTGTGTTGTCAGTTCCACACTCTGTAAACAATATAGATGCTGGAATGTAGTAATATTTACTCCTGTTTTGCCATCTGCTTATATATTCATATAAAACATGTGACTCCCAGGATGTGGAGCAGCAGAGTAACAGATAAAGGTACAAAAAATCAACACATCTTTTCTTCTTAATGAAAAGGTACATTGCACAAAAGAATAATACATATATGTGCATATACATGCATATGTATTAAAAAATAATGAAACACTTTTCAATGGAATATATACCCCTTACTAAAGGGCTTTTACTAAAGAGACAGTGTCTAAAAAAACCCCAACAAACCAAAACCTTCCTCCAAAATCCCTACCATCTGAACTATTTAATGAGTAAAAACCAACCCAAGTACAGCCCCCACCATGTACACCTTCCCATGCAGGTGGAGCTTCTCACTCAGGGGCACATGACTAAAGGCTGTGAGTGTGCTTAAATAACTCTGAATAAAGAGCAACATGGCCAAAAGATGTGTAGAGACCTCCTTCAATCAAGCACTGAACTCAAACAGTGAGCTGGTGTTTAAAACAACAGACCCCACCACCCACACAGGCTCCAGGACATTCAGCAACTTATCCAAGACAATTTCACTGTTGCACCTTTTAAGAACAGAGTGAAATATGTGTAACTCCAGAGCTTAGCTCCTCCAGCCTCTTTTGAAAGCAGCTGATAAATAAAGGTAGATTGACTGGAGGGCTGATGCTTCTTGTGGGCACCAGCCCATGGGAGATGAGAATTTTGCACTTTTCCTCACCTCACAACACAGATTCTTTTGATATGAAGTGAGTTTTGTGGTTTGTTTTTTCCTTAGGGCAGGGAAAGCACTGTTGTAGGTTGAGGGTGCAGTGTGTGTATGTGTGTGTATTTTAAAGCCAATCACAACAAGACCACTTGAGGCATTTAGGGAATAAATTTAAGGGATTTAGGAAATAAAGAAAACTTCTTACAAAACTGTATTTCTACCAGTCCAGAGAGACAGCAGGTGAACTCATTGAAGCTATGAAAGAGAATATTCAGTGTCTTGTGTGACTATAAAAGACTTAAGATAATCATTTTACAGTGCATTTTAATTAAAAGTTCATTATAAGAATTTTCTTTTAAGAACAGCATACTACATATTCATGGAAATATGTAACTTTACCCTACAAATGGGACTGTCACCATATTATTCTTACAATTCAAACATATGAAAAATAAAATATGATATTTAGCTTTATAAATTCTCCCTCCCCCCCTTTAAATTATTTTTCTTTTAAATAACAAAAGTATTAACTCTTTCCCAGTACAGTGCATTTGCTATCTGCGAGCCACAAACCAAGTAGTCACACCAACGCCAAGGAAACAGCAACATTGTCTGCAAAATATTGAGAGAAAATGATGAAAAAATACAGTAGTCAGCCCAGTGCTTACAGAAGAGACAGTCAACAAGAATTGAAAAAGCAGCACATTTTCATATTACACAGGACCATTATAGTAACATATAAACCAGTGCAGAAGACTTTTATACTGGAAAAATAGATAGCAATTCTCAGCAAGCAGAAACTGAACTTTGGCACTTGCTCATAAAAAGGCCTTTCAAAGCAAAACAAAATGGAAATTCACTTAATCACAGCTTGTATATTTAAAAAAATAAAGACATTGACTGAAGCAAGAGAAACAATAGAGAAAAGTGTATAAGCCAGGTCACTAGGAATTCAGTACATTCAGCCTACAGAAAATACAAGTACAATCTGTCATTCACCCACCTATGCTGGGATCCTGGCTAGCAAAGGACAGGTTTTGGGACAGAACCTCACCTGAAGCACCTCTGCTTCAATGGAGCTGTGCTGATTAAACAGCCCTTTCTTCAAATTGAACTGGTACAATATGTCTCCAATACATCACCTCTTTATCATAAAATAAGGATTTCTAATCTGCAAATTAAAAAGCAGAAGCCTTGCACTCAGACAGTGGCTGTTCTGCTCCACCCATAGCTGCACCATAACCACTGCAGTGTAAGGATTAAGTGATTTTTTTTTAAAAAAGGGCTAAAAAAGAATGGCTTCACTTTGAATAGGAGACAATAGACTGGAAGGCAGGGTTCACATTTAGTCTGTCATTCCTGGTGCTGCCAGCACTGCACATTCTCAGGAAAATGAGAGTGAAGTGTGCACACTATTCTCCCTCCCTGCAGAAGAGCTGAGTCTCAGCTCAGGCCCAACCAAAAGGCTTCTGCAGGCCAAAGCACATTTTTGGATCAGGCCATAAGAAAGCAAGGGCTGCTCTAGCCAAGAAGAGCTCCTTTCATAGCAAGGCTTAATGCCCCAAACTAGCAGCTATCTTTGCACTGAGGCAGTTTACTCAGTTTTTTTATTATTTGAAGGAGTTAAGACTGGGGAAGGGCAAGGAGAAAAATAAGTGCTTTAGATTGCACAGAAGATTGTCCTACTAAAGGGGGCACTTAGATGGGAAGCAATCACAGCTACAAGTCAAGCAGACGCTCCTCACACGTCTCCACAGGCCATTTGGTAGCACCTCCAAACACATCCACGTTGCTGTCGACCCAGGGGATGATGTTGCCAGGCATGTTGATAGAGCAGTTGGCAATATTCATGATGTCTTCAGCTTTTAAGACCCTGTCCCATATATTGAACTGGCTCATCTCCCCAACAAAGGCTTGAGTTGCATCAAATCTTCCTCCTACTGTGTCCTTTAGGCACAACAGTTAGCATTAGATGAGAAGGTTATTTTGGTGTTTTCCTTTTCAAACTTGCAGTCCCTCCCCACCCAGCCCCTCTGCTAGAGAGAGGTGCAGAGTTCAGTCACAGAGGTGAACAAATTCCAGTTTCTAGAAGGGCTACATTGAACAAAGCATTCAGTGACAAGCTCCAACCTGAATTGTGTCAAAACAACTGAGGGAAAACAGTGGTGACTGCAAAACACCACAAAAAAGCTGTACATAACCAACCCTGCCCTCCAGCAACAGAGCAGGAAGGCAGCTTCAAACTTTGAGGCTAATGTAAGAGCCACTGTGCAAGCTTAGCACAGGACAACTCCAGCAAGAGCTGCACAGATGTGTAAGGTCACCCTGAAAGATTTATGGCTATAGATTAAACCATAACTGCAGCCCCTGCCCAATTGTCTGCAGGGACTGTGAGATGTGATCTTTGGATCTAAATACCCAGGCTTTGTCTGGTTGTAACAAATGAGTGATTCAAACTGCCACTGCATAGGCCTAGAAGTGTTTGCTTGCTCCACTCACTACCCAAGGACAGAAATCACTCATTTTTGGTGATCAAACTGACTTGGAACTGATAGCACAGGACAGAACCCAGCACAGGCAGAGATAAAGGAAACCTGCCAGACACTCACCAGTGAGCTGCAGCATCTGCTCTGCAGAGTGTATTAGGATACTGAACTTGCCATTCTGTCATTTATGTCTTGGATAAGTATCTACTAAAATCAATAGCAAGACAAAACTAATTTTTCATTGCTCCAACTGTGAACCTGGGAATCCTGAAGAAAAGCTATTTCCTGCTACTTGTTACAATATTTGCTTTTTTTAGTAAATGTATAATATAGGTAGAGAAATAATGTGAAGCCAGGAGCCACACAATTCATTACTTAAGAGATGTTAACTACAAAGGCAAACTTCAAAATCCTCTGGCTTTTTTTCAACATTCTAAAAGGACTTATTCTTAATCCTAACATGAATATTCTGAATATTTAACAAGTGAAACAAATATACCAATGTGTGATTTCATTAAGTATTTGTTGCCTTGTTTCAGTCTGACACTGTGTATACAACAGGAACAAGTGTTTAACAGAGAAATTTTCACAGCTCTTGTTTGGGAAGTTTTGATTTGTTTAACCCTGGAACACCCTGTCATTCACTCACCTGTTCCTGGCCCAGGATCAAGACACCTCCAGGTTTAATTGGATGCCAAGGAGCAAGATTCTCCCCTGTGCCAAGCTTCTCTCCATCCTGAAAAGCTTCCCACATTCCATCTCTGGTTGTCCAAGTTATGCAGATATGATGCCATTTTCCATCACTGATGAATAGAGGGAGCTGAGCAACCTACAAAAACCAGAATACCGCATGTGACAACTCAAATCTAGCAGTTCAAGCCCAACATGTAAAGAGGAACAACATTTACTCTGTCCTCAAAAGCAGAAACTTTATAAAGGCAAGAGTCAGTCCATACCCTATTTTGTAGGTTCCACAATCACAAAATTATTTAGGTTGGACCATCCCTTCAAGATCACCAATTGCAATCATTAACCCAGCACTGCCAAGGCCACATCTACATCTCTTATAAATACTTGCAGGGATGGTGACTCCACCTCTGCCCTGTGCAGCCTATTCCAGTGCTTTGCAACCCTCTCAGTGAAGAGATTTCTCCTCATATCCAATTAAAACTTCCCCTGGCACAACTTGTGGCCATTTCCTCTTTTTCTGTTGCCTGTTACTTGGGAGAAGAGACCAACCCCCATCCTGCACATTAATCTGTGGCATTTGTTGTTTAAATCTCAGCGCTTAATGAGATTCCATCCAGTGGTCACATTAAGTTCCTCTTAAAATCTGGGGGCTGCCAGCACCATTGGCAGTAACAACTGTGACAAATGGATCTGCTACCAGGAGAACTTGTGGGAACTGTTCCCTAGACCTCACAATAAGGAGAAATTATGCTCCTTTAGGAGTTTGATCTGAAAACCTTCTCAAGTCAACATCAAGAGACAAGTGCAGTGGGCTATAGAGCAGCTGTGATGTGGAAGAAATAAAAGCCTCACAGAATATTGATATTACAGACATAATATTGAAGAGAAAACAGTTATTGCTAAAGATAAGCAAACTCAAGTTTGCTTCTCTTCCACAAACCATTAAAAGTAATTGGTTATTGATCTGGGAGAATGATAGGACTGTCAGAAGTCCACAATCAGCCACAAGATGAACCACCTGAGCTGGGTAGCAAACACCTGATCCCTCAGAGAGCAGTGAGTTACCAGGAAACCTAACTGAAGGGGGGAGAAAGGAAGCATTTAAATACTGGTTTAATGACAAGTTTCAATGTTTTCTTCAAGTTTGTTTTCTTCAAGCTTGTCAGAAACCATCAATGGTATAAAGTAGTTGTATCTAAAGTCTGAAAAACTCTATTTAAACTGATGCTCAGTCACTAAGCATAACAAAACCAGACCATTATGTGGAGAGCCTTTTACTCTGTCTTCTGCAAAATTCATTTAACATTTGTAACTTTTACAATTAGAAATATAGAAATACTGCAGCTGGCTTAAATCTCACAGGTATTGCAATAATGTGGCTTCAAATTTTGCTTCTATTTCATAAAACAAAAAACAAAAACAAACCAAGAAGCCAAGACCTGCTTGTAACTTCAGACAACACAAGTGTGTACACATCTAATGTCATGCTTGGTCTCAACACACATATCTGTACAATTTAACTTCAGCTTCAAGTGCTTTTATGGACTTGCAATCAGTAAGTGGACAAGACAGCACCACCTCAAAGGTACCAAAGGGTCAGGTTTTGTTCTGGTTACGTTGACAACAAAGAGTTTGTCAAGTCTCACCTTATCATTAATTAGCAGTTCAATCGGATTATTCCCCCATTCTATGAGGACAATTTCATTGGCTTGCCCAGGAACAGCATATGAGAACGGAGTGCCAATTCCAGGAGAAGCACTTGACCTCAGCCACAAGCACACAGTGAAAGCATAGAGCTCTGGCAGAGTCTTCTTGATCTTCCCATAAAGGTAGTTTGTACGGAGAGGAAGGGAGACTTTGAATTCATCAGGTGACTTAAATGCACTGTTACCTACAATCACATGGAGCAAAAAAAACCCCTTAACATTAAGCAAAGCAATGGATTGGTAATTCAGGCTAAGACACAATTGATACTGATAATCTTTGGCTTTAATCACATTAGAGATGTACAGAAAAAAAAGTATATTGAAGTAGTATTTACTGAATGTTGATTTTGCTGCACACAAAAATGCTAATAGATTTTATCCACAATGTGATAATTATTTAGTTTATTTCTGCTCATTTAGAGTAGAAGAATAGATGGTAGACAATCTCCTTCATTGCCTAGTTCATGGCTGGAGGCCTCCCTATTTCAAACAATTCAAATTGGTTTAAGGTATTTTCTGTCAATAAAATGGTCTCTCTGCTATGCTCATTATTAAAGCATCAGTGCTGCACAACCAGGATTTCTTCCCCTACTCCTGCTACACAAGCAGCACCCCTGTGTTAAGATCTCAGGCTAACACACATCAACACTTGCATTTTGGGCAGCAAATCTGAAATAAGACTACACTGACATAGTCCAGGAAGCAGCTACATTCAGTAGAACTGATTTCTGTCCCATCAACTGAACAGGACAAGATCTGAAGAGTTCAAAGTGATCTGAATTTAAAATGCAATATCAAGCTATTAACTATGGGAAGGTTAGACACTTGATTTAATATAAAAGCAGAAATTATTATTTAGCTTTTCTAAAAAAGCTGATAAAAACCAGTGAGATATTCTAGACATGCTTACAAAATTGAGAACCCTTAAGACCAAAACTTTCTGAAGTTGCAATACTCTGTATCGTATAGTTGATGTAGATGCTCATAAGTAATTTTCTAGAAGTGTTAATAAATCCCATATTGTGTAACAAATTGAACCCCACAGTTCTGTAGTAATGTCACCCTCAACTTTTTAGCAGCCTATTCTTCTCAGTCTCACTCATTTCTTTTGCTCACATTCCTGAAACAAATTCAATCCCCTTGCCAAACTTCACACTCCAGTCCAAATGAAAAGCTGCTGCCAAAAAGGTTGTCACAATTCTCATATGTATTTTTTAAACCACTGTCATTCTCTCAGTTCCCCTTCTCAGAAGCAACTGAAGTGTTTTGGCTGCATTTTTCACAGAATGAGGGGGTGGGAGAAGAAAAAGCTTCTCTTTTGCTTGGATCTGTCTTGAGGAACCTTAGAGACCTGAAATGTTCTAAAAGGTAACCAAATAAAAAAAACCCCAGGGTCTTAGGGTTAACATTGAACAACCTCCATTAGGCTGCTACAACCAATCTCACATAGAAAAAAACAGAAACACACTCCATTAAAAGAGCAATTATATTTGGGCTAGATGGGCAAGAAATATTGTTATTCCCTTTCAGAGATCGAGAAAATAAATTTAGATGTAGTAAATGATCTGTTTGTTCCTCCAGCAAAGCCAGGAATCACACTGGAGTCCAGGAACTGCTATTTGCAGGATTATACCTCCTGCTGCTTCTACTGCATCATCTTCTGCTGTCAGTGGAGACAACCACTGAAGGAATTAACAGAAAACTCTGAGAACCACAACAGGTGTGCAAGTTTTAAACTCTTCTGCCCCATTGGTAACTAAAACCATTGTCACAACTACAGATAAAATCCAAGGCTTACAGTGTCACCTCATAAAGTTACTTTTCCCTCTATTTAGTCTCAGGACAATGAGGAGCTTATGACACTAGTTAGTTGTAGGGAAGAAATGCTAAACAACAATGCATTTTAAATAAAAGCACAACAGAAATACTATTTTCAAATTAGGTCAGATAAAATATTGCCTGTATTTAAAACACAAAAACATAAGTTTTCATCATTATTACCCTCACTTTGATTTGGCAGAGGAACCAGAACAGCTAAGCTGTACAGTAATAGAGAGCAAATTACACAAGTAAAAGAAAGGCTGTATCTTGGTTCCTGTCCCAAATTCTTCACTTCCCCAGAGACTTAAGACAGCCCTCACTCCCCACACAAAATAAAGGTGGGAACAGGTTATTTTTAGCCTAACTGAATTACACATTCTCGTTCTCCCACCACTCTCTCTTTCTGATATGAGTCACATCTTTCAGAGACAAGGACTATCTATACTTGACTCATAAGACATTGGGAGGCCACTAATTCTCCTTAACTTTAGTTGCAGGTTAGGCTTTATCTTGGCTCTCAGGAAATACTAAAGACAGAGCCAGTAGAAAATAATCTTGCTACTTCCCTTTTCCCCTCCTTCACTCTTTTTAGAAGAAAGAATAGATACAGTATTACACACATGGGTCCATTAGGCTGCATTTCTAAATTCATGAGATATGTATGTTTGTACCATTGGGAAGGCATGTCCATTAAGCTGCTTTTAAGCAGAGAGTTATTCACCTTGGAAAATCATTTAAGGATTGGGCAGTGATATTTGCTGCAACTCCAGCCCTATACAGTCCACTCTGTACATGTACATAGTCAATACAGAAAGACTTCTGTGCTTTAGGTCACTTCCACAGACATTTGTAATTCAAATAAACAGATTCTACTCAAGCAGAGAGATCTCAGTAATAATTAAGCCAAGAATCAGAATGAATGACTAGGATTACAAGAGTATCCCCCAGTGGACCATGTGTAATCTATTGTAAACTCTGAAGGCTGTAAGCTTAGAATAGAGCATAATTCAAGCAGCTGCAGTTACCCAAAGTCATAACCAGTAACAAAAGGAAAGGCCACCATCAATACTTCCAAAGCAGCAGGAAACAAAGCTGGTATAAAATACCATTCATTACATCAAAGGTAGTTGTGCTAATTAAATTTAGCCCATATGACTCTCAGTCCAAATAAAGGCAGCTCTACTCAGATGTGTGCTTGACATTATGTAGCTATTTACACCCATGCCATACTTATTCCTATCGCCACTTGCCTCCTTACAGATCTTTCCATCCCACAAACACTAAGAGTTTCATCCTAGCCACCCACACATGCCAAATTAAGAGACAGGAAGCCAAAGCCAGGCAACTGCCTGTCAAGCAAGAAGCCTGAGATAAAAGAAAAAGGAGAATCCAAGTATTTGCACTGTCACCTACTATTTAGTCCAGTTCCTGAATGCCTTTCCCTCAAGGCCCACATTTAGTCTACTGGTCTGGAAGGAAGGAGTAAACAAAATTAATCAGGCTGGGGAAGCGTTCAGATTCTGAGCAATTACCTTTCTCTAATTCAGACACTCTTTCTAGCAATGCATTCAGGGCTGTCTCTGTCTTCTGCCGGTGGGCTGAGGTCTCGTTGTGGAGCAGAGACTTCTCATCCTCCAGCTCGGCCACCTTGCTCAGGAGCTGGCGCTCCAGGTCCCCGAGCCGGCGCTGGAGCATCTCCCGCAGGTCACCGGGCAGGGCTGCATAGGACACGTTGGCTCGGAGCTGGTGCTGCAGGGCAAAGCACAAGGGAAAAAAAGCCTGTCAATTCCTGAAACAGACACTGCGAAATGCAGATATGCTCCTGGCTCAAAGGAGGAAAGTAAGATCGTGAAGCTCTCCAGCAAGTACAGAAGAGGTACTGCTTTTTAGCATTTGTCATGCTCCGTGCTTTTATCAGCACTGTAGCTAAACAGGTTCTGAAACAAAAGGGCACTCTTGTTAGAGGCTTCCAACACTTTATATGAAGGAATTTTCACACATTTAAGTTCAACAAAATCAATGTAAGGAGCAGGTCTGATGTACTTCTATTAGCATGCATACATGTGGCACATCGGTCAGTTTCTGCTTTACCTACTGCTAGTGACACGGCCAACATAAGTAAACAGAAAAACTATCACTTCATTTTAGATTAAAAATTAAGCTACTTTGAAAGCAGATTTACCAAAGTAAGATGCTCTTTAGATCAACCTACGTACCAACCAGTGGAAGTATTCTTATTCAAACTGAAAAAAGAGGCACCTCACACTCTCAACACTGGTAATTTTAAAGATACTAAAAAAACAACATTTCCACCTACCACGTTATTCTAGAGGAGTTTCTCTTCTACAACACTAGCAAGAATGCTTCAGCAAGACAGCAATAGTAATAAAAGGATGGAATACTAACAGCTCACTCAAAACTGCACTTGCAAAGCAGCACTCACAGAACAGCCTTTCAGAAGTTACTCGCCATCCTCACATCAGCACTGACTGGAGGACAGCAGCAGCACACATGTCACGCTTTCAGGGTGTAAAAAGCAAAACAAGATCAGCACAAATCCTGTGAGAATCCTCTCCACGAAACATTTGCATGAGCAGCACTCGAACCATGGGCACTGTCCAAAAGCTCACGGAAACCACTTATCGGTGGGCTTGGACCAAATCCCCTTTCTGTTCAGAGGCGCACAGAATCGGGTTCTTTTTATTCTGTGTCAACCCTGAGTGCATCGTCTTATCTGCACCATCTGCCCAACACAATCTCCTCATTACCACTGGTCTGTTCAGCACCATATGCCAAGGTCTTACTGCCCAAGACGTCAGCTTTGTACCTCAAACCACATGAAGTCACATCCCCAGAGATTTACACATTATTAATACAGAAACTAAGCTGGTGACGAGCAGGGAAACCATAATCTCCCCCCACGCAGTGGGAGAACACATTCAAGAGCAGCCCCTTAGGGTTTTTACCATTAAAGAGAGGAGATAAACAATCAAGAGACCACGACAAGCCAAACCGAACCGCTCGCCCCCGGGCTGGGCCAGTTTGGATCCACCTCCACAGGGATTTAGGGCACTACTCGTGCCCGAATTGCCCGCTAGACGTGAGGCGGCTCCGCTGCCCGGCCCTACCTCCAGGCTCTCCAGCCGGTCCTTCAGGGTCTGCATGGTGCGGCTCAGCTGGTCGATGACCTGCGCTGGGTCACGCGGCAGGTCGCCCATCGTGTCCTTGCCCTTGCCCACCTCGTTCTTCCACGTCCCCGCGGCGGACTTGCCGTCGGCGCCCTCGCAGCGGCTCAGCTTCCCGGTGAGCTCCCGGATGGCATCCCGCTGGCTCCCGATGGTCTCCTTCTGCTGCAGGACGGTCTCCCGCAGCTGCAGCACCGTGGCTTTGAGCTCCTCCTCGGGGGGCAGCGCGCCGCCCTGCATGGGCACGGGGGGCAGCGGGCAGCCCGCGCCGGCGGCGTCCAACGGCAGCGAGGTGCACACGAAGCGGCTGCCCGGCGGGCTCTCCTGCTCCCCGGCCGGCGACCCTCGCCCGCCCGCAGCTACGGCGAGCAGGAGCCCGGCGACCACGAGCAGCATCCCGGCTGGCGAGCGGAGCGCCCGCTCGGCGGGGCGGCCGGGGCCGAGCCGCGGTGCCAGGAGCGGGTCCCGCCGCCCCGTCCGGTCCCGTCCGTCCCGCCTCGTTCCCCTCACGCCGCCGCCGGCCGCGGCTTTTATGGGCAGCGAGGGCGCGAGGGGCGGGGCCCGGTTTAGCGCCGCGCACGCTGGTTGGCTGCGGACTGTGCTGACGTCAGCCGGGGCGGGCGGGGC
>VXAX01000975.1:837667-887831 GCA_013399835.1 Leptocoma aspasia | reverse complement strand
CCTGCTCCCCGCGCCCAGCCTGACCCCCGGTGTGTCTGCTGACACCCCTTGTCCTCGCACCGCGCCCAGCCTGACCCCCGGTGTGTCTGTTGGCACCCCCTGTCCTCGCACCTCGCCCAGCCTGACCCCCGGTGTGTCTGCTGGCACCCCTTGTCCTCGCACCGTGCCCAGCCTGACCCCCGGTGTGTCTGCTGACACCCTTGCCCTCGCACCGCGCTCCGCGGGTTCGAGCCCGGCTCCATCCACCTCGATGGTCTCTGCCGAAGCCGCTCGGGCTTGGCAGTGTCCTTCTGGTATCGAGCGGGTCAGAACCGGACCCAGCATCTCGGGGGGATCCAAGCAGTGCGGAGCAAAGGGATCAGCCCTTCCCCTCGCCTCGCTGCCCACACTGCTGCTAGCACAGCCGGGATACGGCCGGCCTGGACCGGCTCTTCGAGCTACAAAATGATGCCGTCCGAAAAACGGGAACGGTTCAAGCTGTGCATCAGTATTCACATTTATTATGGAGGTAATGGAATAAGACAGGGACGTCTTACTCATTAGAGTACCATAATTCTATTGCTGGACCATAAGACCATTGTGGTTTCAGCTATATTATTTGTGGCGTCCAATATTTTTAATGCTGATCCTCTTATTTACTTGAGTTACTTTAAATTTATAATCCGTGGAGGCTTTTACATTTTCCAAGTGACATACAAACACTGAGCAGTTCTTACAAGCTTCTTGTGGATATGCAATTAAAAAATCTTACCTCCACTGGAAAAATTGAGGTACTATTTCCTTATGCATCAGCAGAGGCTGCTCTTAGGACTCCCAAATCTTTGAGTAGAACTTCAGATTTTTAGAAAGATCATATATGGAGATGAAAGACGTTTTAAGATAGGGTGAGTAACTCCTACTATGAAATAAATAACTCTTTAAATAATAATGAATAAAAATAAAGAATAAAGACTACGTAATTGAAAACAATTTTAGCTATTTTTTTCAGTCAGCATGAGAACTGCTTTGTTACGTAATGAATTAACAAGTTTCCAGGAGTGTGTACCACAGGGACAGTTAAATCTGATGGTTTCACAGAGTCCAGTTGATTTGTTCAAGTCTTCTAGCAATGTCCTGCTTAAAGTCACACGAGTCAAAGGCAACTGCAGCCACTGTTCAGCCAGATGGTTGAGATGCAGCTCCTATTGCTTATTCAGGGGGAGAGAACACCAGGGGCAGGCAGAGTTCAAAATGCAACCAGAAGCTCTGATTTCTGTCTGAACTCCCTTTGTCTGGAAGCCAGGTCTCAGGAGACTGTGCTGCTTCCTGGATGAATGAAAACGTACCCACTCGAGTGCAGAGGCTCTGACTAATGCCTGGTCAGACATTTAACTCCTGTCGAAATCAACAGCATGTCGTGGCTTCATCACCTGGCTGATTAAAATTCTGGGTGCTGCAGTGAGGAGGACCATGCAAGCACACCAGGAACAACTCACCTGTCAACACAGGGTCTTTCCAGTCCACAGAAGTCAAAGAAATATTAAAGCTTACACAGAATAATGTAGCAGAATTATTGCTCTATGTGTAAGATTAATCAGCCCCATCTGTATTGCGTTGCAGGTCATTCCTCCCAAATTTCATGTGAAGCGGTATGAAAAAAGTAATAAAATAATTGTAAAATGTTGGATTTAGCCTGTAGGAAAGCAGTAATAAATTGGTTTTATACAGCTTGATTCTACTCTTTATAATATGAATTATGATGGCATCCTGTGCAAATAACTTCACATTGCTTCAAAATAAACTTCAAACTCTTGATCCTGATTTTAAAGCCCACTTTACAATTCAGAGCTGATCCCAAACAGTTTTGACTGAATGCATGACAGTGATAAAGGCATTGCATCCTTTTAAATTCAAGCAATGTATAGCTCGAAGGTTTTGCTTAATTATAGATAGATTTTTGTCATGATCTCTTATTCAGACAAGCTGAAGAGTAACACAAGCAGCAGCAAGCAATAAACATCTAACTTTCGGAGTTCTGTAAGGTATATGATGGCAAATTGCTCATGACAACAAAAGTATTGTCCTTTATTACTCTACTGTTTCTTCTTGACAGGGGAGGTCAGTAAAACAGGAAAGAATCCCAACGAAGACACTCAGAAATGTCAGTTACCACACAGTGGGGTATAAATGTGGAGGACACAGGGAAAGACAGGTATTATCCATTGTGCTTCTTAATATCTTTAATATTTTGCTACAGTACTTCAATGCTTTCAGAATAAATAGGTGATTGCCCTGCTCTGCTCTGCACTGGTGCGGCCTCACCTCGAGTCCTGTGTGCATTTTTGGGCACCACAATATAAAAAAGACATTAAACTAGTAGAGAGTGTCCAAAGGAGGCCCTGAGGGTGGGGAAGGGTCTGCAGGGGAGGCCATGTGAGGAGCAGCTGAGGACACTTGGTCTGTTCAGCCTGGAGGAGACTCAGGGTGTTCAACACCCTGCAGAGGGGCAGGGGAGGACCCAAGGGAGTGGCTGCAGCTGGATCAGGGGAGGGTTTGGCTGGATATTAGGAAAAAAAAGTTCACCCAGAGGGTGTTTGGGCACTGGAACAGCTCCTCAGGGCAATGATCACAGCACCAGCCTGCCAGAGCTCAAGAAGCATTTGGACAAAGGTCTCAGGGACAGGTGGGATTGTAGGGGATTGTAAGGGCTGTCCTGTGCAGGGCCAGGAGCTGGATTTCAATCATCCCTGTGGGTCCTTTCCAACTCAGGATATTCTATGACTCTATGACTCTGTGAACCCAAACAACACGAATTACCCCATGTTACCCTACTTGCAGATTCTAAGACCTAAATTTAACAGAGGTAATAATTTATTGAAACACTTCTTGTGACTGTAGGAAGTGTTTTTTTCATGTTGAAGGCCATATAAATCTTCATTTTGAGAGACTGGCATGCAGCACTACATTATCATAAATAATAAATCATTAAAATTCCGAGAAAAGTCTATCATTTTTACGTCAATACATCACATGCTAAAGCATAAGCTCGCTGAATACTTGATCACTCAATATATTTTAAAAAGCATGGGGATTTTTCCTTATGACCAAGATGATCAGTTCATAGGCACTGTGGTGATATTTCACTGTAGGATAAAAGTGGATTGGGTTAGAGGGGGAAGCACAGAGAGCACAAGCAACTTACAGTTGCATTTGAGAGGTTTTTGAAACTTCTGGCTCTGTGGCTGTCAGGCAGCCTAGTGTGTCAGCAGCCCACAGAATGGATTTTTAATTTTTAATTTAACTTTGACAGTTTCTATTGCCTTCAAAAGGGCTTTATTCTCTTTGGAAGCAGCACTTGTATGCTAGCTGCTGTCTGTCTTTGATGCCTAACTGGAGTGTCTAACACCAGAACTTCACTCTGTGTAAAATGCATTGGGATCCTCAATAATATAAAGGGTTTGTGTTTAGGATGAAGGTCTGGAATTCAGAGGATCTGACATAGATCTTTGTTAACACACATCTGTCTGGCCACTAACACTAACACAGTTTTGCAAAAACTTCTAAATAAATTAGGAGACTGTGCCTTATTTATAAGGTGTAGCTTAAGCACATGAAAGGCAGTGTACAAGTGACTTTAGATGAAAGATTGGCTTCTTATTTTTTTTTGATACTTGAGGTGTGTTCTACTCATTATTATCCAGATCTTCCATGAAATGCTGGCCTAAAATATCTGAAAGGCCTTAAGCTAGACCTACAGATACAGGTTAAGGTCCTTTTTATAGGTGACTTAGAAATTCAGGTCTTACTGTAATGAGAGTTAAGCATTTAACTGACTAAAGAAATTTTCAAAAGTGCCAGCTGTCCAACTTGGTCAGTAAGAAGGGATATTTGAAACAAAAAAAGTCTAATTTCTCTACATTTCCTTAGCATTTCTCTGATCTTAAACTCACACCAGGCAAAATGTGTCTATTACTGTATGTCTGTGCATCACAATGGGACTTGATGCTTATTATTTGTATCAGAGCAGTGTTTCTATCAGCTAGGTTATATTAATTTATTTATTCCATTTTCTTCTAAGAAAATGCTACTTGGGCTGCCATTTACATCTCCAAAAGGTGAAAAAATAAATATTTCATTTGTGTGATTCTTTAAGTATGTATCACTGTCAAAATATATCAATCCACTTCTTCCATCACAAGTTTAGCTATTTACTTTTACCTATATTACTATTCACCAGCAATGAAGCCTGAAATGATGCAACTTTTTCAGTATTTTCTTAATATGTTTGCTGAAGTAATCAGCTATTAACTGACTCTGTACTTATTCTTTAATATCTGTTTCTGACTCCATAAAAGTCCCCTGGCTACTGATTAGAGAGGTGCCACAAAACTGAATTCTGAAATTTTTAAGCATGTTCCAAGAAACCTGATATCTGGCAAATGTTACTGCCAGGAAATTTAGGAGGAAGAGAGGCAATTAACCAGTTTCAGGAAAAGATATGAAACTCTGGTTTGCCTACAGAAGCTAAAAGTCACAGCATCCAGGAATATTGCAGCATGAGGATTTTTTTCAACATACTTTAGGAGTTCTTTATATTCCCATTGTACATAGTTTTCATGGATAAAATAGAATATTAGAAGAAACCAACCATTAAGAGACATTCTCCCTTTTTCTTTCCATATCCTAGGCTGGTCCATGAAAATCATAAATGAAAAATGTATTCCCTTTTAAGCCAATGGGATTTTTTCCATTGATCTGAATAAATTCAGGATTTCTCTAGATCATTTAAATGATACATCACTTTTCTGAGAATCATTAATTTGCATGATCTTCCTCCTAGCAGAAGGACAACAAAACTCAGAGTAAAACTTTGTCAGAGAGATGCACTGCAGGAACTTTCAAAGCACGTCAGGCACTTAAAGAGAGCTTACTGCCTGCAGCATTCCCATAGGCTGCTGGTGGCTAAAGGACAGGAACAGGAGATTTGTGGGAATGCACACAAGCTGCCTGTCACCCTGACATTGCTCACCAACCAGCAAGACAGTGGGGCAGCCACTGCAGGACCTGTTCCCTTCCTGTGCTCTACAGACATTTAGCCCAAAATGTCAGGCTTAGAAATACATCTGAGAAATAGGTTAGTTATATGGAGAACAAACCCTGAGAGCTTCACCTTTATTACTTGATTATTATTAATGCACATCTCCCTGAAATCGTGTGAATTTTGTCCAACTCCAAGAGCAAGACAAACCACAGAATTTGGCTAAAGACTGCATACATACAAAATACATTGCAACGTATCAAATATTTTTACATGTTCAGATCTGGATATTTTTTGTTCATGTTTCTTTTCAAAATTCTAGGTCCACTCAGATCTGGTGTTTTTGAAGAGTAAGATGCTACTGTGAAAAGACCTCATATCACACTTCTTTCTGTAGCACGTGAGAGGCATTTCCTCTCTGCAGACTCCATCAGCACCACTTCCCACATGGACTATTGCTCTCAGAGCAGGAGCTGAAACTATTAACTCCATGGCAGGTGTCTCAGGGCTTTGCACAGGAGCAGGAGAAAGTGCCTCCTGTTACATCTCCAAATACTGCAGTGTGGATAATTATTGCAGGCCATGCTTTGGGAGGTTTTTAGAGGCAGTAAACTTACGGCAGTCCCTTGAAATCTTTCCAGTTCTGCAAACCTTAAAGTCCAGTAGCAGGTGAATAGTTTCCCTTTAGCTGGCTGGGAAATTGTGTCCCTTGACCAATCACTGTCACTATGGTGTTAGAAATGTCTTTTTTCTTTCCATGACACAGTTACATAAAACAAAAATATATGTTTGTACCAGTCATTAATATCTCTACATGTGTGTGCAAGATGCTCACACACACTCACAGACATATGTTACATTAACTATAATTTTTAATACAGAAATACACCCTTGGATTTAGAGCTAGAATCCACAGAATAAAATGTAATGTGCCCACCTTGTGACAAAGGAAGAGAGAAAAGAATACACGAGAGATCAGAAATCCAGGACAAAAGGCAGAACATCTTTCTGTGCCTTTCCATTACAGAACATTACTCTAGAAGCAGCCCAGTCTTTCATGTGGTTGGGTTTGTTTCTCAGTTCTGTCAGGAGCAGAGTGATAACCTTGAGTTCTCCCACCAGGGATTTCCATTCTCCACTCACTATTTTTGTATCTTGCTCTGTGACTGACAATTAGAAATGCCATTGTGTCATGACCCACATGACAGGTGAAATGCCAAAGCACCAGGTGTTCTGAGATGATGTTAAGTCACCTCAATAGGTTTCATTTCAAGTTCTAATGAGTGTGACAAAGTAATGATACATGGAGAGGATCCATAAAGATCTGGTAGGCCAAGGGGAAAAATAAACGTCATTGTCTGTGGAGGCAGTTTTTGCAAGAAACTAGGAGGTGCACAGATGGAAGACTGACACAGGAAGATTACAAAATAAAGAGTTATATAACTTTAGCTAAGGATGCTGCACCATGCTTCAGACTAAACACCTGGGGCCAGATTTGATAGTGAATCTGGAAATTAGTTTATTTACACCACCAGTGAGATTGTGAAGTTTTTGGGCTTCAAGAGCAGGTCCACTATTGACCCATACAGGGTATTTCATCCTCTGGCTCAGGTAAGGTTATCTGCACTAAGAGGTACTTGAGTGTAAGCAGAGTTAACTAGCCCAAAAATTTTTGGATTTTTATTGTCAACAATGTATTTACCTGTCACTGTAGTAACTTTATTTGGCAAGGCTGCAATTATATTTTAAGTGAAGTAGATCTTAATAATTTTGTTTTATTTTAATGCTCCTAACAGATTTACCTTAGCCATTCTGCCACTTGCCCAGTTCCTTTTTTGATTAATCTGTTATTTTTTCATCATTTAAGATGACAAGATCTTTGGGGAAGTGATTGGCCACTTTCTATATGTTTTCTATATGTGTTTTATAGTACTCAGCTAACTCTCCACTGACATTAAATGCAAGTACTGAGTATTGTAATGATGTTATTCCCATCTATATTTCTATTATCTAGTCTCCAAATTCACTGGTAATTTTACATTTAATTGGTTTTCTCAGTATCTTTTGCACAGTATGCCATCATGAAATGATGTCACAACTGAGTTTCTTTCTTTGCAGACGATGGGTATTCATTGGAAAACATACACTGAAATAGTAATAATGCAGTGTTAAAATTTTCAGTCCTTTGCATTTAAGTGCTTAGCAACATTTCAGGTATCATCAACTGAATGGCATTAAATTATTTAATTTATGAAACAGATCTCACTTCAATGTTTTCATTCTCTAAGGCATGTCAAAATTTTGCATTTGCAAATTATGTAGATTTAATTTTCAAATAAAATGGAAAATATTTTGCCTATAAAACCTTAATCTTCAGCCTGTGAAAAATATTGTGGACTATGAAAGAGCAGGTTCTACATCCTTGCTGTGCCTTAGCCAGTCTGAACAAAGGTCTAATGAGTCTCTGAACAGTGTGAAAAAAACCACTGGCTGTCTGAGTAGCTGACCATAGGGCAGGAAAAAATCCTATTTGTCTAGGTTTGATTGAAACTTGAGTTAACTGTCAGTGCCCACACAAGCCAGAAAAATAGGATTAAAGGCCAAAGAGATATTAAGAGTGGAAATGTTGTACATCCACTTTGACAGATGATTTTTGCACTTCACAGGTTTAACTAAAGATCATGTTCACAGCAGTTCTTATGAAGCTAAAGCCCTTCTAAATGAAATTATTAAAAAACAACTGAGGATTAGCGAAATTGAAGCTCTCATAAAACTACCCAAAATGTTAGTGGTAACGATAAGCAAAGATAAAGAGCACTTACATTTCAAAATAATTAGATGTCTGTACATCAAAATCCAATCAGGTTGTACAATGCTAAGGGCTTTAGTCAGCTATTTTTCCCTAACTCTTAACATTATTAATCATACACCAAAATAATTTTTATTCAGGATTATGGGAATACAGTAATATTTCATAGACTGTGAAAATTGTAAGGGTAAAAGTGAGAAAATCACCTTAGCTTGTAACATGACTTCACCCAGATACCTTCCAAAAATTGTGACTCAAAGTCATTCAGCACACAGGAGCTGATGTACAGTTCTGTTTTAGTCTGGACCAATGGCAAATAATTCAATACAGAGCCATTGAGCCACCACAGCCAAATAAGCCAAAGAATTTCTTTTCCTTTGTTTGAGCTGATAACAGGCTTAGTGTCAGAGCTGCTCAAGGAAATGCTACAAATCCAAAAGTGTAAGTTCAAATCCTGATGCTGGGTGTTGTGCCAAAGCCCACGCTCAGTCAGAGCACTGCTAAAAGAGTAGGTGGCTGTTTGAGCTGGGAAGTCAAAGGCACCAGGCACAGGAGCGTGCCACAAGCTACAGAAGGGCCTGGCTTGATCTTCCATCACCATGCTGTGGAGACATGAGTGAGATTCTTAAAACCAGGAGATTTTGGAATCTCATCCCTGATGTATGAAAAAATGAAAAGCATTATTTTTTCTGCAAAATTATATTTACTGATTTGCTTCCGCATTTAATTTTTAGTGGTGTTGTGTCATGCTTACACAAAACACTGTATATGAATGGAATATTCTAAAAATAAAGGGAAAAGTAAAGGGAATATTTTTAAAACGTTGTCTGACTCAATTGCCATTGTGCAAGGCCCAAAGGCCCACTCAGAACTGTGCTTTATAAAACACTGCTTTGGGCTCAGTCACCAGATGTGTTCTCCATTTGCCAAGCTACAAGGTACAGTCAAGGCAACAGTGATGAAACCAATTGCTGGGAAAACTAAAGATCTTCTCATGATTAAAAAGCTAACTATTGTTAGAGGTTATAATATTTCTGTAAAGTTTGTGGGATTAGTTATCAGTAACTGATTTTTTCTTTTTTCCCTGGAGAGATTTGATACAAGCTCTTAATGCCTGGGATCTATAAAGGTACAGTAAAACCAAATGAGAACAAGTGGAAGCACTGCTGTGGAGAAGGCAGAGTGCTCATGTGGATGAGGTTCATTACAAATCAGATTTACTCCACAGTTTCCCTCCAGTTTCAGTAAAGGTAAAACTTGCATGAAAATACCATTGCTGACTGCAGCTCTGGGACTCTTCAATAAAAGGATTGATCCTTGTAGTAAGTGGAACTTGGATACAAAAGGAGTGCTGAGCAGCAACCAGAGGGCTCCAGATTATGACAAGTAGATTATCCCAGTAAGAACCACTTAAAAAGCAACCACCATCAAAACCTTTTATCTACAGCACAGGTCTTTGTGGCTTAGAAGATTGGGCAGCTTTTATAAGATACTTAGTAATATAGAGGGAATATTACAGATCAAAATTCAGAGTGTGTACCCTCACATCAACACTGCTCTCCCAAGGCATAGTTTTCATTATTGCAGGTGTTTATTTTCAATTTTTTCAAAAATCATGGATAGGGCCAAATAGGATGCTTAAGTCCAGAGGAACTGTGTAAAAATGGGAGGTGTATTTATCTCTGAGCTGTACTCATTCAAAGCCAGTGAACACTCAGTGAGCCCCTGAGTTAGCATGTCGTAAGTCCCCACCTCCAGGACAGAGCTGCCTCCTAAGGCCAGTCAGCAATCCTTGTGTAAAATCATGGCTTATGTCTCTTGGTGACAGTTCATAACATGGTTTATTTACCTACTGCTCCTCACTCAGAAGCACTCCAGCCTTCTAAAAATAACTCAGTATATTATATACATTTCTCAGCAGATGTTTAATGAACCTAAACACACAACCTAAGGAAAGCAGAGTAGCTGCAAGCTCAACTGGGCTAAAGAAAAGGTCTCTGATTTATCTGAAGCTAGCCTGCAGCATCTGAGAGCTTTTGTTGAGAGAAGTTTAGAAATTCAAGCACTGCTTAAAAATCACACATGAGAAAACGATTTTGGAATACTCCACTTTGCAGAACACAAGCTGATGTATCCAAGGTGCATCACTGAGCTGTCAGAACATTCCACACACACCACAGAGCAGCTCTAATTAATCCACTGGGTGCCATTAATCCAGCTGCTGAGGGGGGTGTTCCTGGCATCACAAACAACATCCTGCACCCAGCACAGTGATGTCAGTGTGTGAGATACCCAGTACCATTTTAATAGGGTATGCTGGTATTTGAAGGCCATTATAAAGCATATTAAGGGGACATATATTTGCACATGAGCTTTCTGGAGAACAGTTCTCCATGGTTAGCTGATATCCCTTTATACTTCCATTAATTTGTTAACTCTTCTACACACAAGTCTTATACAGAATTCATACTCTACATGTGATTTCTTTCTTCCTGATCACTCACTGGTGTCATGCAGTTATCTGTCCACTCTCCTCATCCCCACTGACTTAGTTTTAGAATTTTCCCCCATGTCTTTGGCATTGCAGGTTTGACACATCTAACTTAATTCTTCAAAGATATGTTCCCTTTCTCTTGCTGATGGGACAAAATTTGTAATACCAAATCTTCCATGTGGATGCTGTATCTTATGGAGACCATTGCTGTGCTAATAATGGTTATGCCATGGCTTTCTTGGTGGACATTCCCACTTATAAATGTGTAGGATATTTATGGAAAGCAAATGCATGAGGCACCAACATGGCTAAAATAAGTTCAACTTAACATTCAAACACACTTTCGTTTAAAGTCAGTTTAGCTGCATGTGATATTTCTGAAGCAGTTAAGTTTATTTATATTGAAGTCACTACATTTAACTATTCAAATCACCTAAAATTTTTAATTACTTTTCTTATTTAAGGAATATTTCAATAATCCAGCCAGTCCTAGTAGGTCCCTGGTTAAAATTGCATCAATAACACCTCTGAGTGCTATGTCTGAATAAGCTGCAAGCATATCAAGGCATTACTTTCTGTGGCTTTTGTAATATATTATGCACACAGATGAAAGTGACAAAGTTTTTATCCTCATCAATGAAGCCTCAAGGGGGCAGTTATGGTATAACTACATGGTCTCAACCAGATGGAATTCTTTGGACTAAAAGATGAAAAAATCCACAATTTATTCCAAGCATTATTTCACAAGTTTATTGCTGCAGGGATTGAGTGGATCCTGGAAACCATTTTCTGAAGCAGAAGTAAAGGGCCACAAACAAGATTTATTAAGGAGTCCTTCTTTTAATGTAAAATTACATTTTGCCAATTTCAATTAAAACTACTCCCTCAAGAAATCTAGCTAAGGAGGGAGACTCAGGACATCAGATACTTGTTGCTCTCAAAAACCAGATTTGCAAGTGAAGAAATTTAATTTTTTGAAAAAAGAAGGAATGTATGTCATTGATGGTGGACCAGATCCTTTTATCACCTACATTTGTATCAGGGTGAGAAATTCTCCTTTGTCACCAGCTTCATATCAGTTCTGAAGAAGCTCAAAGTGAAACTAAGAATAACACACAAAATTCCATTATAAAAATAAATCTGTCTTTGCCTAAAACCCTACCGTGATTCCACACCATTTGGAGAATTCTGTTGGTTGAATTTAACTGTACATAGTATCTCAAAACAATAAAGCATTCGGATTTGCTGCTTTGGACTTCAGTAAACACAGCCCCACTGATTTTTTTCATCAATCAGTTCACTCACTTTGCTCTCTAAAATGAATGGGTGGTTTTATTTGGGTTGGTTTGGTCTGCAGAGCTAAGTAATCAGGTTCTTATACCCCTGTGAATAAAACTGAAGTTCTCTCTTGTCAACAAGAGGATGATTAGGGCTTTGAGCACAGAGATAAGCTTATTACAGCAGGAATCTGTTCCCAGTAATGTTGCACAGTCTGCCCATGCACTTATAACACTTGATAGGTGTTCATCTAACCTGCTGCCAGGGACTGGAGCCAAACATAGAGCAGACATTCTCCTGTTATTTAAAACTTTAAGTGCATATTAGTAATCTAATTACTATCTACTCAGTGACACTGGGACAGACAGTCTATGCAAGAGCTGTCTGTATAGAAGAAAATCTAGCAGCTTTCTTTCAAAAGTATTTAATGAAATTAAATTGTTCAATTGCCAAACAGGGCTGACCTCCAAGGGTTAGTAAGAATCCTGGTTCTGCCTCTGGCTCTGCCCTACATGAATAATGTGTGCTTCCAGCTCTACCCTAGGTCCTTGGAGGGTTCCTCAGTAGTTACCCTTCAGCAAACTTACTTTGATAGCTTTCAAACCTATCAAATATGTATTTAATAAAAGTATTTTTCAGAATATCTTAGTGGAGATGGTCAAAAGTAAGTGTGTATTAAAACTCTCCCTGATGGCTCCTTTCTGTCACAGCCTGAAGAACACATACAATTAAAATTCCACATGGAGCTTCAGAGAGGTAATGACTGAGACTCATCAGACTGTATTTTAAAGTACCCAGAGGTACTTTAAAATCCAAATCCAAAGAGGAAAAGGACAAAAAAAAATTTGGGAATGAACACGAAACAGGTAATTAACATTAGATTTTGAATGGTCAAATGGTAGCAATTCAGAGAGCCAACAAGTAACAGTTGCCTGGAGAAGCAGTCATAATGTAGAGAGGTGCTGCCCTGGAGGAGAACTGGGAGGTGACTCAACTACACTTCCCTACCATTTGTTTTTTCCTTCTCTCACTGCAGGAAATAAGATTAAAACCTACGACATCCAAATCACTGACAAAAAAAAGAATATCCATATAGCAACAGCAAAAACCAATGTGCTGGAGAGAGTATATTCCCTAATCCACACCAATTTTCTCTGTTTGGGCTGTGCAGGATAGCTTGCGACATGCCCCATGCAGTCACTATCTGACTAAGCAATTTCTGTCTTAACATTCTCATTTTCCAGCTAAATTCCCACAACTAGAAACCTTCAGTCACTTGTATATTGTACTGACATAAATCAAGACTTCCAGCTCTTACTTTCCAGTTCCACATATGCTTCTGAGATCCTGGTAGCATTTAAAAGCTGTTTTTTCACTGTATACATATTAGCATATTATGAAAGGAATAATTAGCATATCAAATGCTAGAGATCAATTAGCTGCCAAAGCACCAGTCTCGACACAAGCCCTGACACTTGTAATGAAATGAAAGGCAAGCTGGCCAAATGCTGCTGCTCGCTCAGCAGGGCTCCTCAGAGCAGCAGCAGTCAGTGCTCATTCATTACCCTCTGCTACCCTCTGCTCCCATTTGCTGCAGTTGTTAAGCCAAACCCTAAATGAGTTCACAGATTTGGTGACTATTTGTTTCTTGTCTTTGTCTATTGACTGCGTGGTTTTATTCCACAATCACCACTTGGTTCCAGTAATTCCTGCACTTACTCTTGAGGTGTCTTCAGATACAGCTCAGGAGCTGGCTGCTCTTCAGCCCTCCCCAAGCTGGAAAGCAGAAAACTGCTGGGGAGAGCCAGGGACACGCTCCTGGGGTACAACAGAGTTCAGCTCCAGAAGTTCTGCTGTGTCAAGACTCTTTGAGGTTTCAAAGGATTCTGAAGAGGATTTAACTCGTGATGATGAAACAGGGCCAGAACACTGCACTGCACAAAGCAGAGATCAAATACATTTGCCCTCAAAAGGAGCATAAGAAATTGTGAGCTTCAATGCCTTGGCGAGCTGAGAATGAACAGCCTGAGGCAATACATGTCCAGAGAGCAGCGAATACAGCAAAACAGCAGCTAAGTACCTCATTCTGCAGTCTAAGTATGACCAATTCCTCATGAGATTTTCCTATACCTAAAAAAGAGAGAGAAAATTTCTTTTAGAGGAAATGTGATCAAATCTCTGCTCTAAATTCACTGTACAGATCCATATCAGATGCCTTCCCACAGCAAAGATTCTCCATTCATCACTGGAGCTTTGACTTCTTTGAAAAACTTCTTGCACTTTTGCCCTAATCACACTTCCCATCATACAGATGGCTCAAATACTCATTTGCTTCCATGGGATAATAATCTTTAACGTGCCATTATCAAATTTCTATCTGCAGATACCATTAATGCAGAGTCATATGATCATGCATTCAGGAAATGAAGGCGACTGACTGGAATTTCACCCATGTTAAAGCAGAGACAATTCAGGAAAGAAGTTGTAGACAGTGGCTTAGCAATAGATTTATTCACATTAAAAAAGGAAAACGATGCAAAAGCTAAAGACTGGTATGGCTTGGTTTCTTTGTGACTCCGACAAAATATCCTCCAACACAGCACATTTCTCTTACACCTTTTCACTTCCTCTAAAGAATGAACACCATTTCAGCAGAGAAACCTATCACTGGTTTTATATGCTTTGCTTTGAACTCTATCTCAACAGGATGCTGACAGACAATAAAATCTATTTTCTAGTTCTCAACTGGAAGTTGCTTCTGAAAAGAGGAATCATATAAATTGACTACTTTGGGAAAATAATTCTGTTTGTTTTCACAGAATTATTTCCCCTTTATTACAATGTGCAGTGCCCACAGTTTTATTTTGATACACTGCAGGCCCACCATACCATGTATCTGAATGTTCTGTAAAATCAGTGTTAACAGTAGTTATTTCTGCTGTTGACCAGCTCTCAGATCTACACAAAGCAATTACACGACAGCAGCTGCCAAGAAAATCCAAGGTTAACTCAATCTTTGCTCCTAAGATTTCACTTGGTGGTTTTTTCTGATAGGCATTACCTTTTCCACTGTTAGAAAATTCAGTGTCTGTCCCCTAAGTGATTGCTGGAACCTTATATTCATACTGTGATTTTCAAAGGAATTATGAAGGATAGCTAATTTATACCTTTGTCTTGTGCCTAAGATACACTTACATGAATCTTATACATTCAGGAAGCCAGACTGGAGGGGGTAAAGGACTCCTGAAGGAATCTAAGTCAGTGCCTTCAATTTTATGGTTAGAAATGGGGAACAGAGTGGAGAGAAATGACACTTTTTGATTTCACTTACTATGATAATTTGTGTGGATTTAACATAATAATTATAATTTGGGTAAGATAAATTCACAAACATTATCCTAGTAAGGAAACACATAAATATATTCATAATTCAGACATTTTAAACAAAATTATCTATTACTTGTCAAGAACTGAGAAACTCCTAAACATCTGCACTGAGCTTGTACAAAATAGTACAAATTGCTAAGCATTCCCTGAATATTCATTTCATTTGTTTGTGTTTAATTTGAAGCATATCATGTTTTATGCTAGTAATTATATAAAATCAACACTTATGAACACAGATAAAGGCCTTTACAGAGCCTAGCAGAGAGCATAGTACTGTGTAACAATGTAATCCATTTAAAAGCAAAAGAAAAATACTGGCATCATTTCAGAAACATAAAGCACTTGGTACAGCTGGAAGAAGCATTTATTATTTATACTCTGGAGGCTTTTCATTCACATTTACCAACGTGTTTACCATTTGGAATGAAGACAAATTAGCAAGGCACCAGCCAAGGACAATTTTTTTTCCACAATAAATTTCAAATCCAGTAACATTCAGGTGAACCATTCCCATCCTTCCTCCCAAGTGACTGACAGAGATGTGAGAGGCCCAGTAAGATATGCTTGGATCAAAATGGTAGATCCTATGTCACATATAGTTTCTGGATTTGGATACATATCTGAGTTAATGCTAGAAATACATTTAAGCTTGCCAAGGCAGGTTGGTGTCATGAATAATGTATTGCATCCTACAACAGAGAACCCACCACAGAGGCTTTTTTAGCTATGCATTTAACTGCTGGTCCAACATACAGAGCATGAATTTTTCACACAAAAATCTGTCTGGGGTTTTTGGGCTGTGGGTACACAACAAGTGACTGTTCAGGGCATCATCTTAAGCCAACAGTATAAAAAGTTAACAAACTTCCATGAAAGCACACAGTCATTTTAAGATCTGACTGAGTAATTTGTGTTATGTTATGCCTTTATCAGTCACAGCAGTAAAATACCTGCACTGCAATTATGGATGGACTCAGATGCACAGGAAAAAACATTTCAAGTCACTGTTAAGAACCATTCAACTCTGCCAGTGGAGAAAGCTGCTGAAAGCACTTGTCATCTCAACTAGCCAGCCTTCACTTATTTTACACTGTAAAAATGCAAATTATCCTGTGACCCTTAAGACAATAGTGGAATACCCACATGTTATAAAAGAAGGTTATACTATTTGGAACAATTTCTGTGTATATATGTATATATATCTATATCAGTGTGTACACAGTTGCCTCCCAGCCAGTGATGAGCCTCTGCTTCTCAGGCACTTCACTTCTGCCCTTAAAGCTCCCTGAATGCTGAGAGCTTCTCCTCTGTGCGTGGCTCCAATTTCCCCACTCTGAGCACACCTAAAATCTAGATTGCTGAGGGATTTATTCTCAGAGTGTGTTCAAGACATCCTGTGGCCAGAGTAACACAGAGTTGCCAAGGGTTTCTTTCCAAGATGGGGGTGCTTATGTTGATATGTGTTATTTGAATAACAGCCTGGAGATCAGAAAACTCTTCCCAGTAGTGGGAGACCCAGATTCTGTTTCCTCATTATCCTGGAAGGCTGCAAACCTCATGTCCCATCACCCCAGGGAAGCTCCCAGCCTGTGCCTGCTCTGAAGGGCAGGCAGCTGCCTCCTTTCCTGTACAGCAATGCTCTGCAGCACAGAAAGCACACAGGATTCACAGATAAAAGGGGAAAAGCAAACATAATACTATTACTCATACAAATTATGAAATAGAAATATAAAACTACTTTACTATTGGCTATTTATCATGCACAAACTACATGCCAGTTGGTATCAGCTGAAGGAAAAAAGCAACTATTTCACAGCTAATAACATTGCCAGAGCCAAAACTTGGTCCCAGATTCAGCTAATACTATGGGATCAAAATCCTGTCAATAGAATCTCATGGTGTTGAAGCTTCTAACTTGACAGCCATCTGCCTCCACAACACCAAACTGCGTACACAAAATATGCTGAGTGGGTATGAGACAGTATCTGTTTACTGATTACTATTGAATAAATTTTAAAAGAAGTAATTGCCCTGTCATTTTCTAGCTTTGATGTACTTCAGAAAAAAAATTTCAACCTTCAGGCAGGGGAAAAAAAGAACACCTAATAAGGTATGGTTTCCCCAAATCTGATAAACACAATCCCAAAGCATCTCTTTAAAAAGTCAGAGCCTGTACTTTACAGATAACTATGCTCTGGGAAAATACCAAATTATGCTTAGCTGGAAAACAAATCTACACTGGGCATCAGGGACTAACTTAGGAAAAAGAAAGGAAAGAAAAAAAAAAAAAAGGAAAGATGCATTATAAAGAGAGAACACTCAATGCCTGGCTTAATTTGTGCTCAGAAAAAATCACTCCTTTTATCCCTCCATCACACAAACAATGGATGAAAAATTCTGCCTCCAAATATAATATATTTATATCCTATATATGCTATTTAATATGGTCTCAGAAGTGATCTGGAGCTCACATTGACCCAGGGCACACAGGTTTGCTCTGCAGGAAGCAGTGAGCTAGAAAGGAATTGTAACTGGGAGAGACAGGCTGGCAGCCCCAGCCTGCTGTGGCACAGCAAACCTGTGTGTGACAGCTCCCAGCAGAGCTGGCTGGGCCAGTGGAACCTGGAATGCTCTCACTGGGGCACCTGTTCCTGCCCCTGCACGTGGACTTCCTTCCTCACACCCTGCCTGGGGAGGTACAACCACAAATGTCACTGAGATTCACTGAAGTGGGGCCCCTGGTCTGCAGCCCAGGGGTGTGAGGACAAAGCACTGAATGTTCTGCACGTCCTGGAGTATCAGAGAGAGGTGTGTGCTCCCATCAGGTGGTGGCAGAGCTGTGACTGGTGCTGGGTGATTAATGCACATCAATGTATAGGGGTCCTGAGGGTCCTGCTTGGCTGATGGGGGCTGTTAGGAGTCAGCTTTGAACCTGGGGATTAAGTTATGAGCTAAAGTTTTCTAAAATAGAATCAGTGAAGGGAAGCACCCAGGTTAGAAGACTATAGACAAATTAAAGTAATGCTTAAAATTGGAAATAACTGCATAAAAACTGGACAACAACAAGCCAGAACACTGGCTTCTGTAAATAATGTTAAAAATGAGACTGGAGCTTAACAAAGCTGAAACAGTAAAGAACAAATAAGAATCAATTTAAACTCCCCGATCTGATTTAAGTAATACTACTGCAAGTTCTTTATTCTTCATTATGAAAACTTCTTCCCATTGACATGACAAATCTGATTAAATGTTTCTAAGCACTCCCCAAGCTGAAATTGAGGTCATTCACAAGATTATTTTCTACTATTCAAATTACTATTGCATTAAAATAATTCAAAGCAATGCAGTGTGGATATGAACATAGTGCATATATATGCACTAACATTAAATAAAATATTAATGATAGATGCTGATCATAGGTTTTCAACAATCCAATTTTATTACAGCTTTGTGAAAAACACCATGCTTCCAAACTTAGTAAAAATTGCTATGGTACAAAACCAAAAGCTGTCCCCATGCAGAGGAAGATTTCTTCAATAGTGGACGTGGAGCAGAGCTGTGAAAAGCATTCCTAAAACCTGCAACCCCTCTATGGTACTTCTGACACTACTGCAAGTTAGAACAAATCTTCTTGTCAGGGGACAAAAGGTTCAGGACTGGGATTGCTGCAGGATCATGGGCTGTCACTGAAATTTAAAGCTCCCTTTGTGCTCTCAGGAGTGAGGAGCAGAGGTCACAGCTCAGCTGCTGAAGGTCCCACTGCAGCCACGCTCAGCTCTGCCACGACAACACATGCCAAGCCCTTAGATCTGGGTAGGATATCTCTCACAGTGAAGGAAAGTGCTTGATTTTCCAGCTCAAGGATTTTTTACTCACCTGTAGGAAATAAAAGGTGTCTGACATGTTGTCAGGAGGTCTGTGCCTCTGCCTGTTTCACACTTTCAACCACTGCTGGCAATCCAGAAGCACAAGTATTTCATGTCAGATTCCTTCCCCTTCTTCTCCAGGTTTTGTTTTCATTGCCCACAAAAAGACACCCTGACTGTTAAGATTATGGCAACACACACCTCCAACATCAGTATTAAAAATCTGTAAATCTACTAATATTCAAATCTATTCCCAAAGGGAAAGCAGCAGCTCTGAGAGCCCAATTGAATGAGTGTGCTTTGCTGCATGTCAGGGAAGCCACAAGGTTGTTTGGCACCTCCAAGGGAGCAGCAAGTTCTGAGTCCTAGAGCAAACCCCTACCAATAATTCTTTCTGAGTCAAACTTACTGATGTCAAACGTAATTCAATTCTCTTTACTCCTGCAGAATGCCAACAGGAGACAGACTGCATCTTAGACGGTCTCAAGATACCATTTTTTAATGTTTATTCAATTTCAGAAAAAATTATATACTTCCCCTAAAACAAATTGTTTTGTCAATATTTCAAAAGAGTAAATAGTGTGAGTCATACTGCTCTGAGTCATCCACCTGGTTATTTATTTCAGGGAAAATCATACAATATCTGATTAAAGATTATTAATTACTCTTAGAGGATTAATTCTTTTTTATAGTACTCAACAGCTTTTGGGAGAACATAAGTCTTGTCAGATCAAATACTCCCACTAACAAAGTAGCAGAAATTGTTAGAACATATTTCTGAGCGTGTTTTAAGCTTTGAACTTGATACCACACAAGTTGCTGATTCTAAGAGACAGGAATACCCAGAAGCTACAGGGCAACATCAAACTGGAAAATACTTCCTTGATACTACACTTCTTAATAAGTCATTATCAATTACTTAGGGTGAAGTGCTACCTAGAGACTGATTCTCAGCCAATAACATAAGATACACTTTTAATACAACTCTACAATTAAAGCTGATAATGTTTCCAAAAGGATAAGGATGAATAGAATGAAAAAGAGTGAACAATAACTACAGCTTGGTAAACTGAACTCAAAGGCTCTTCTAAACAGCCAAATGCAAGGTGTGTGATGTCAAAATTAAACACTGTAATCTCTGACTAAGGGACCAAAAGAATTGTCAACAGTAACTATCTCAATACGAGCTACCAACTCACAAGTTGAACCAATAACTGAAATTTATTATCTGTGGTTTGCAGAGAAGTATATTAGATGGTCATTATTCTAAATGTTACTGCTTGTAAAATCTGTAAGTAACAAGTGCTGCAGAAAGCATTTGTGTTGAGCTTCCCCCATGTAATCTTATAATAAATTACATCAATCACAATGCTGCTGGCTGCCTGTATTGACAGATCTGTAAATTGGAGCTAGTTCTTGGATGTTTCTGCAATTTTAACTTTGATACCTGAAGCATATCAGAAAAAAAATCTATATTAGACAACTATGGACTTGTCAAATTTGTCACACTTGATTTGAAACAAAGCCTCAATAGGTTTGATCAATGATGTTCTATGCTGATCCTGGACACAATTATTAACAACATCACTAGCATTTAAATAAATAAACTTTCACCATGTCCCAGGTAAAATTACAAACCTGTAATAATTGAAACTTAGAGAAGCCAATCCAATGTCAGCTTGCTGCACTTTATTTTATGGCTTTGCAGAGCTCATACATCACTTCTCTGTAAACACTCTGCTGGCCTTGATGCAGTGCAGCTTCTCACAGTAGAAAAACAAAAGCATTTTTAATTATCACAATGAGAGGCATAAGTAAGGAAAAACAATGCTATTCATTAAACCTTTCCTAATTGATTTTTTACACAGTCTTTTTTAACCCAGTAAAGCGCAACCTAAAAGCTAAGTAAAACTATTATTATTGTTCAATTTAAATTTACCAAAGAAGAAAATGCTGCAAAATTTGTATAAAATTAAAGAAAGTATGTACAGCTATTTTCTGGCATATTTATGGCATAAAGAGAAAGAAACATGGATTAAAAGACCAAGCTCTGCAATTTGCAATCTTAAAACAGAGATGACTGCAGAATTAGGAAAACAAGAAAGCACTTTCAAACCTTGAAGATTGTGGTTTTGAAGCGTCTTTGTGGTGATGTTTCTTAATATGGTAGATATTTGGAACAAAATGAGTCTGTTCTTTTTCCTGGAAACAAGATACAATGTGCAGGAAAAATGTTTAAAAAGCCGATCAGAGTACTCTCAGTTTTCATTTTAGGAAAAAGATAAAGTAATTTGTTTGCCTCTGATGGCATCTCCAGTTTTTCTAATTCTATTAAACTGGGCTCTGCCAGAAATTATATACTCATAAACTCACTTATGAGGTGTAAACATTTTTCTTTGCAATAATTCGGCAAACATAGCACACCAGGTATCTTCAAAGCATTTATTTTCCCTGTAACTGATTATAATGGCTAATTTTGTTAAGAACTGATTCCTAAAATAGTGGCATTGTCACTGTTATATGACAAAGATGGCACAGGGCAGAGTGAAGGGAGAGGACACTCAGTGAGGCTCAGTGCACTCTGCAGAGCTTGGAAACATGAAAAATAATTGAGTAATTCTTTCTTGGATAGACCAAAATGTGTTTCCCAACTGCTGGAGTCACTGACGTTTTGCAGTGTGTTTCACACACCCACCTCTGCTGAAGGATATTTAGGAAGCACTTCTCTAATAAATTCTAAAAATAAATAGCATGAAGTCTGAGTTTACAGTAAAAGATTTTAAGGAAAGGGTACTACAGTACACTTCACATGGTATCAGCAAGAAATGTTTAAATCTCATTGAATTCCAGGGAATACCAAAGTATTTATTTCATTTGAGTAGTTTAGATGAACATATAAAAGGCACATAAAAAGTATATAAGGGGTGTCCTTAAATGGTTTCCTGGCAAAGGAAATTATCTTCAACTCCAAAATAAAACCTAAATTCCAGATTAGGTTTAATTATAGATTGAATGTGAAAGTTTAGCCTCAAAGAGAAACCATTTACAAGCTCAAAAAAAAAAAAAAAAAAAAAAAAAAAAAAAGAAAGAAAGAAAGAAAGAAAATGGATCCAATCCAATTGCTAAGCATTAAAATGAAATTAGACAGTAAGCAATCCAAAGTTTGAAAAGACAAAATGTTCACAGGAACCATTTGTCTGAGGGAAGTCTCATGCAATGAGAAGCAATGTTTTGATGCTGATAAATAAGAACAGGATGAGGTTTTACTGGAACAAGCATGCTGAACATGAACTCCTAGCAGCAAAACCAGGGAACAGCATCCCATGACACACATTTTTGCCAAAGCACCTGGGATCTCAAGCAGCTTTGCACCACGACCCTTGTGTTCACTGGGTAAACTGAAACACAGAAAATGAGGTGAAATGCCAAAGCACTCAAGATGACCAGGACTAGGAGCAACCCCTTAATTCCACTGCCTTCCAACATTTCTTACAAAGCAGCAACAAAGGGCTCTAAGGGGCTGCTGATGTTCAGCCTCTCTGCACAGAGTTCACCAACACAATAACTTTTATTTTTAGAAGTATGAACACCTGGTAATAGGCTTGACAATACAATGTATCTCACAAAATTATTGTATTTTATTACTTGCTGGGAACCAGTGCTAACATTGATACAAAAAAACCTATTCCCTCTTTACATATTACTTTTTCTTTTTGTATTTCCCCTTCTTCATTATCACAAGGTAACATATTTCAAAAAAGGATCAATTCTTAAACTAAAAACACTATCATAAAGTATGCATAGTAAGTCCTGGCAACTGACTAAAAACTGAGTTTTAAAAGTCTACACTAAAATGATAAAGAAACAGTTTTATTCCTAAAAACAATTACCCTAAGAATTTTTTTTTTTTTAAATCCAAAATCCTGTAAATATGTTATGGTCAGTTGATTATTTTGAATGATAATGAAACTGTAACCAGTGAAAATACTAATCTCATTAACTAAAGGGGGGGGGAAGGAGAAAAAACTGTATTGCATTAATCTTATGCAGAGATTCTAAATTATACATTTTATTATCCTACAGAGATTTATACTCCCATTATCTCTTACACCCACATAAGACAAAGCAAGTGTAAATCTTTCTCCGTGCAGAGAATTTCTTAATGCCGTATTAGAGAGATAATTATTCTACCCCCACATCTCATAACATTGTTTTTTAACAATCAGAAGTACTCTGAGTTAATATGAAGACAGATGTTTTGACTGAGAGCAGCTATAGATGTGAGCAGAAACTAAAAATTAAAACCCCATATGAATAAATATTGAAATGTACATTCATCCTTATTCTAAGGGTGATCTTCCACCACCAAGGAAGATGCTTGGCCAGGATTGTCTCTAAGTGTTTGCAGCAGACAAAGAAATTACATTTCTGTACAACCTTCATGGGTTAATTCATTCAAATTGCAAAATACCCAATTCCTTCTTCTCTTAACTGTACATAGGGTAGAGCTATCCCAACTATGCCAATTCACACTCATATAAACCACAGAAGCACAGGCTGAGTGGATCTAAATTGAGACACAGTTTTTAACAATACAAATGGTATGAGAAAAAAAATTTGCAAATATGTCAAATTTGTATTTGATATATTTTCCTATATCATCCCCCAATATGACACACATCACCCATTTAGCTGTGATGGGATTCTGACTGAAAAGTTACCTGCCAGTCATTTGCACATGGTAACTACTTGCCCAAACTCTTAACAAATTTCAGCTGTCATGATGTTCCCTGGAGAGCAAGGTGGTGTCTGGGTTAGATACAGCCAAGAATTTTGTGTCATTGCGAACTAAACTCATGCTGTGACTTAGAGTTTTAACAGGTAAACCAGTTTAACCATTGAAAAATACTGTGAAGAACTCCTAACATTCTTAATTGGTATTCATAGAACCATAGAATCACAGGATGGTTTGTGTTTAGAGGCATTAGAGATGATGTAGTTCCAAGCCCCCTGCCATCAGCAGGGACCTTCCATTCAAAGGACACTCTTTGTTGTGTAACACTTGTAAAGTTTGCAAATTGCACAGGAACTGAGATATATTTTGTGGAGCTGGTCTGGCACATGGCTACATTTGCCATTTTGTAGATGAACCCCACTGGGTTTGGTGGGAACTAATATTGCCATGCAGGACAGCAGAGCTTAATGAATTGCAAACCCGTGTACCTGAAGCAGCAGGAGCACACCCTCGAGAATACTCTCATCCCGATGCTTGGGAAGGTTTGCATACAAAACTCCTCAAATGGAAACATAAAGCTGGCTCCTCCAGCAAAAATTATAACTCACAGACTGAATTTCTCTCTGCAGCTGAGATGCACCACGTCCAGCTGGGAGAAGAGGGGACACATTCCTTCCTCTATCCATCCCCCACAGCCATCCTGGACCGGTGCAGGGAAGGGCAGCTTTAGGGTTGCTCTACATTATGCCAGCCTTTCTTCCAGCTTACAGTCACCTGTGCCCAACAAAACTCAAACCAACTGCTGCTCACTAACTCTCCAAGCAAGCAACCCCTTTCTGTGGTTCTGTGTCTCCTCAGGATAGTCTTCCTCACAGAAATCCCAAACCATCTGGTTAGCCCAGCTTTCAACTTGCTTTGATCCAACAAAGTGGCTCAAAGCACTAAGAGAACAAAAACTATAGAAATGCCTTTTGGTATTTAGCATGTATTGAAGCAGATACTGATCCCAGCCTGGTTAATGTAAATCCAGGAGGACAGGGATGCAGGTCAGGGAACCTGATTTTGCTTCTCTGCCCGATATTAAGCACAACCGCTTTTTAAGTAAACAAAGAAAATACCACCACTGTGCAAAAAAACTTCATCTCCTATAAAATCAGTGTTGCTCTTCTGAAATGAACTGAGTTATAAAAAAAATTACGTCAGCTGCAGATTTCCCCCTGTATGTGATGAAGAGCGTTCTGTTTGCTCCCCTGGGTCTCAGCTCAGGCTCTGTATGAGTACAAACAGAGTTTTTCCCTAAATGAGTACCAACGGATTTTCTCCTGAGTCACATATCCTTAGCTTCTACACACTGCACATTGCCAAGATGACTAAAACACCTTTAAAAAGTATTTAAATGTTTTCTTCAATAAAAAACATCAATGACATGGTTTTCTGACACAGTTAGAAAACTTGGCCCGTTTTATTGCTGTTTATTTGACCAGAATATTAAAACTGAAATTTGCCGTAGAGAACAGGTCTCAGGATAATATACAGCACTGAATAAAATGGAAAGGAACCTTTGAGACAGAGCAACCAGCATCCCTGAAAAGGCCACACAAAATGATGTGGTATGATAGATTTAGCCAGGAATTACGGGGAACAGGATACCAACAAAATTACGACGAAAAAAATTATGAGTCCACACATGTGACTAACTGTGATCTTGGAACCAAACTTATTCTTACATCAATTTTATGGATTTTAAATTTATATGAAAACACTTGAATTTCAGAAATAGAAACAGAGCAGGATGCCCTCAACTAACAAGCAGGACACATTACATCAGAGCCCTGACGTTGAAAATCTGTTTTTCAAAGACAGCAAAGGTCACATCTGGATGTCAGTAAAAATCATGTTATTATGTGTTCATAGAAAAATTTAGCATTAGTATTTTCAGAGTATATGTAATACTTATTTTGTCATTTTCAGGGAAAAGTATACATTTTAACAAGTCCGGATACTCTGTGTGTATTATTGCATTGTCTCATAAAGAAAAACAACAAACTCCTAAGCAGACAAAGGCACCTATTCAATTTCAGATAATGCTTTCATAGTCTGTCTTGAAAAGTGTTATTTACTTCTAAAGTCGAGCATGCACGAGTTAGAAAGCATCAGAATTAGATCTGTTTGTGTTTATTCAATTTAGCAAATCCTTCTGTATACACTGGAACCCTGGGCTCTTACCTTGTCTGCCACATGATCTCTAATTTTAGTGCACAAGAGTCATTCCTCATGTTAGTTTGCTGCAGTTATACAAAGGGTATCCTTTTAATACAGAAAATGTTTTATTCTTAAAGGCTTCTTTCTGCTGCACAGAAGCCAGTACCAAAATGTCAGTCAAATCCTGTGGGACGATGATTAGTCATATTAAATCCTGCTTGAAATTCTACAGATCTTTGTGGCTTACTAACACTGCTTACAACAGCAGAGAGGTTGGTGTAGAGGGACAAGCTTCCCTCACTCCTAGGAAAGCCCCCTGCAAGCCCCCTGGTGTGTGACACACCTGAAGAGCCTCAGCAGACCTGCAGACTGAAACCAGCTCAAATAACAGAGGTTACCAGCTCCACCAGACAGGTGAAAATCTTCTGTCTAAAGATTGTCAACCAACTCTAACCAGCAATGTGTCCACCAGACAGCTTAGATATAAACTCAAGCTTTGTTAAGGTCAGAGTGAGAGCAGCGTGGTCTTGAGGAGACAGGCCTGGTGAAGCTGAGATTTGTATGGTGGACTTTTGTACTTCTAGGAACTGGCCAAAGACTAGGATTCACAGAAGTAAACTAAACAGTTTCATGTATAGTCAAGAAATAAAAGAAAAATAATTCCCTTTCTCCTTTTCTTTTCTCCTTTTTTTCTCCTTTTTTTCCTCTTTTTTTAATAACTTGTATCTGAATAAGGACTTAAAGTAAAGCTAATGCCATTCCTCTAATGTTGCATTTGATGCAATTGCTATTCATATAAACAGATTATGAGATATATTGCAGCAGGAGGATCTCTCTATTTAAAAGCAGAGCACTAGGAATTGTAATGTAGAACATTAGGGTAAACTACCTTCGTTTTTGTACACAAAATACAGAATAACTCAATTTCAAATGAAGGAACATTGGAATTATATTGGCATCAACTATTAAAAAAATTAGGCTTGTGGTTATGAGTGTAATGCTGCTAGAAGCAAATAATAAAAGTAGAAATTTCTAGCAGAGGTTTCTCAGAATACTTACCACATTCTACTTGGAAGCTGTAGTTGAGATGTTTGTCTTCTTGGGAAACAGGAACAGTTGGAAGCAAAGGAGGCAGCAGAGCACTTGAACAAAGACCTGGCCCAGACCTCTGAATTGATTGGTTTTCCTTCCAGCAGCACCATTTGCTTTCCAAGAGACCTTGGAAAAATTTTTCTTTTCTCTCTGTTCAAATCTTCCCACCTGCAGACAGGTACAATAACCCCCTATAAAGCCCTTTTAAAACCCACAGACAGAAAGCATTATAAGAATTATCCTTTCCCACCACTGAGTGTTCACAATGCAATGGAGTCTGCAAGAGCTAAGCGATCTCTCCATGTACTTAATTCACATTAAGTTTCTTAATGCATTCCTGGGCTATAATCATGTGCTGTTTTGAAAGATATATGACCACAATTCACGTTGCTTTAATGATTAAGGTACACTAATATGGTTCTGTGAAACCACATGCAACATAACTCAGCCTCCCTGGTACACCTGGGTCCCTATATTGGATTTCAAAACAAGCAATAAAAACCCATAAACAGCTGAAGCAGAATGGCAGTTATCAAATAAAGCATCTACACAAATATTTAGATTCTATACCACGAAAGCATTTTATTTTACCTCATCCACCATGCAATGATCAAAAATCCATCATTTTAACTAGTGAGCAATGCATTTTGCTGAAATTACCAGAATATACCCATAGATCTGAAAGTCTACATTAAAATGGCAAATTGCACAAAAAAAAAATCAGAAAGTACAAAGTGCAGATAATTTTCAAACGTGGATGTTTAAATAGAATAAACAATTATTGGAGACTGAGGGCACAGTACAGCCAAGTTTTATTGCAGTCTCAAGCAGGCAGATTCAGAGAGGGAATGACTGCTAAGAAGTGGCTGTAGAAGCAGTTCTGCTCTTACCTGTGTAACCTGTGGCCAGGAAACCCAGCTGGGATCCCCTTGAATTGTCCATACTAATGGAGCTGAGAGTGAGGACCATCCTATGTAATATCCACTGCTATTTCCACAGTGTATCTGATGGCAAAAATCAATTTTTTTAATGTATACATAAGTATTTTTTTTAGTTTGAAAACTAAGTCTACAATATCATTCAAAAGGCATCTATTCTTAGTATTGGTACCTTTTCCCTCTCTTAATTAATCTGAGAAGGAAATGGATGCAGGAAGTAATACTCTCTAAAACACCCAAGAATATAAAACAATTCTGCAAGATGTCTTACACTGCACTGAAAACAAACTGAAATAAGAGACATTTACCCCCCCAAAAAAACCACACATGAATAAGACACAAAAATTAATTTTAATCTACTCAAGTTTTTTAAGCATCCAGTAGGCTATAGCAACAAAATGTTTTATGCAGTTATACATCTGCTGAGATGGATAAAAACTGAAAATAAAAAGATTATCCCTTTTATCAACACAGGTGGGTAAATATATTCCACTCCTTAATGATGTGGCAGCTATTACAGTAATTATCAATTTGTGAGATTAGCAGATAGAACAAAAAAGCAGATTACTGCACTCAACACTCAATTTTCAGTGTTTTGTTTCAAGATATATGTGATGGCATTTTCTGTTTTAAAACTAGAACTGTACTCTCATTACTCCTGAAGTAAATGAGACCTTAGCAATAAATTTATTCTGAACCTTGGGGATGTCTTGAGTCTGTCTTGAGCCACTGGAAGTACTTCATTTGTTCTACATTTATCCAGAACTACACAGTCTAGATCATAATTTCAGTTCCATGGTTATAAATTTGAATCCTGCAAACAGCCTCTTCATGGCAAGGCAGACACAGAAAACTTCACACTTGCTGCAATTGCTTAACACCCAGGAAATCAGGTTTGCAATTCAGAACCAAAAAGAACACTGTTTTTTGTAGAAATAGGGAGAAGATAAGGTCAGAAACATTCTGTGAGGATTTGGAAGAGATTATGGGATCATTTGCTTAGGTGAACTGACATATTAAGCATCTTACATCAGGACTATTTATGCTGTGCTCTTTTTTACTTCAGTACCCAAATACAGATGCTGCTTTCAATTTGCAAAGTCTAGGCAGAAAGCTGCAGGCTGTTTTTGACACAGAACCATCACACTGGAGCACTCTCTAACCCATATTTCTTAATTTTCTGTTCCCAGCATGAAGCCAATTTCCTCCCCAGAATTTTGCATGAAATGGATTTGGACTGGAGGCCAAAGTCATGAGAGCTGACGAGAGTTAAGTCATCTTGTTGCACTTGTTAAAAACAGGGTTGAAGGATACCTGTTCTCACAACTATCAGTTGTCATTTTCACATAACACATTTCACAATGTGAAGGTGCTCACAGAATCAGGAAACACTTCATTTTTAATAAGTACAGAATCAGGAGACACCTTAATTTTTTCTTTAAAAGGATAAAAAATCTAAAAAGCACTAAAAAGCAATTTTATTCCCTTTCAAAAGTGCTTTCAAAGAGAGTGTTAACAGCTGATTTATTTTATTCCTCCTACATTCGTCTGTTTGTCTTCATCATTTCACTCTGAGGAAAAGCTGTTGCACGGTTTTAACTTGTGGGCTGTTATGTTTTTTTTTTTTTTAGACTGACTGGCATTGTCACATCCAGTTCCTCTGTAAACCACCCCATAAGGCTGTGCACCTTTCCTGAGCTTTACTTCTCCTACTGTTATCTGCAAAGTCTGCACCAGAACAATGATTCCACTCATTTCAACTGCTGTGCCATATGTCAGGGATATGGTTCCAAAACGCTTTTTAAACTTTGCATTCTAGATAACAACTCTCACAATGTTTATTCACAGCAGCAGCTGCTTCAGGAATCCGTGTTGTGTTGGGCACCTGGAAGGATCCAGCCTCAGGCAGAAGTGCCAGTGACACACATGAATTTCCTACTCACTTGATGTGGAATTTGCTGTCACTTCTACCACCCATCAGCAGGTGAGATCAGCAGTTTTCAAACATCCATTTCCAAATGCCCTCTCACCTTCTGCTATATGGGATTGCCTCCAAGAGGGACCATTTTTGGCCTTCCACTAGGCAAAAAAAAAACCAAAAAAAAACCCAAAAAACACCACACCCCAAAGCAGAATTCAGGAGAGTCATTTTGCCTGGAAATGGAAGCAATTAAGTAGTTAGATGGCAAAACTCTGAGAGAAGCCATTCAGTTATGAGAATATCTTTTCAGTGAAGCACTGAAATCAAGGTAAAGAAAAAATGTCTGATTTTTGTAGGTTTTACAGGTGCAGTGGCATGGCTTTGAAGATCACCATACTTAAAATGCAGCTTTTATTGTGGTATTTCATTTGATTCAGGTCTGCTTTTCAAATCAGACAATGCTGTTCATGTGGCCTCTTATCCCAAATACATTGATGACTTTACCACCTCTAAGCCTTAAAAAAAGCTGTTTTCTAACTGGGGTGGAAGATTGTGTCAAGAATTAACAAATTGGATTCACTTTCTTGCTGTAACAGGAAAACTATGCCATATTCAAGTTGTATGACTTTTCTTTGCCTTTGTTTTCAGACTGAAAAACAAGAAGTTTCTGCACTTACTGCATAGTACTGTACTGTAAAGCTTTATTAATTCAGGCCTTGTTTTCTCATTCCTTACAGCATCATTTCTACCACTAGTTCCATTAATTCTAGCAAAAATTCTCAGGAGGACATCTATTGCTCTTTCTGCAGGACAGAGAAAATTTTTCATTAAGAAACAACAGTTTTTCCCCTTTCCCACCTGCCTTCAATGCCTTTTTCTAATTAAAAGTACAATAGCTCCTTGAGAGCAACCAGAAATAAAACTACTTTCTCTATAAGTTGTATTTTTACCTGCCCTTCTTAAAGAGAAAAAGACCTACCTTACAAATAAACTGGTTGGAGCCCTGGCAGCAGAAAGAGGAATTTTCCCTTCTGCACTGTACTTACAAACATATACAAGTTCCTTTGCTTTTTGCTTTAGCCTGAGGCTTCCAGTATGTAGAAACCTGCTGTCTAAAATGAAACTTATACATTTAATAAGAATTCAAGGCTGTCTGAAGAGAATAGGCTCCTTTATTAACTACATAAGTCTGAAACTCAGTTAGACACTGTTCAGAGTTCTGTAAATATAAATCTATATTTCACCATGGACATGTTCAGTGACTTAAAGGCAATATAAACAAGGTAATTCCTGAAGGAGTGTGGCATTCTTTTCTCAGTGCACTCATATCCATCCCAGTTACTGGCTACTTTACTTTACTACACTTTATTTCTTACAGTGTTCTAGAGGAGGTTTTTGTGTTGGGGTTTTGTTTTTTACAAGGAAAAATCTTGCAAAGAATAAGCAGCATGTGAATAGCAAAATATTGCTCATGCTTTTATACAATATAAAAAATTCAATAACTGTATGAACAATGTTGGTGCAACAGAGTGTTTTGGTTAGGAATAGAGCTACATTTCTCTGCTACCTAAAAAATCAAACTAACAGAGACTGCAAAGGGAAAGAAATCCCTGTCCCGCCTACACAGTAGTGTTACAAAGTCTCCAAAGCAGGATACCATGCACATGCCGTATCTTGTATAGCAGCCCTAGCTTTATTTTTAAAAAATGAAACTACACAAAAGAGAAACTTCTTAAGCCTAATGTTTCAGACAACTGTTGCCATTTGCAAATACTATTTGGGTGCAAAAATTGAACCATTCTTATCTCTAAAAAACAAGGTTTTCCTAAGAAACTCAGAAAAACGCATATTTTTCTAGACACTGAACTGGCAATATTTCCCTACAGAACAGCTCTGAATCTGTCTGAATGTGAAAAAAAAAAAAGCAATTCCTTGACCCACAGCCAGACTGTGAGTGTGGAGGATCAACAGTGGAAGCAGTGCATTGCAAAGATGAAGGTGCAGCCTCTGGCAGCAGCTCTGCACCAGGCTCTGGTCCTTGTGCAGCCTCCTTGGAGCTCCTTCCTCCCTGCACAGCCAGAACAGGACTCAGGGCAGGGCTGTGGCCATCAGGTTTAATTTTTAACACTGGTTCAATTTGCACAGAGCTAGGGGTAAGTGCTGGAGCTGGCAAGGGGAAGAACTGAACTGGTTTGAACGGCCCCAAAATTATTTCCACAGAATCTAAAGGCAAAAAGGAGCCAACATGAGCTCTGTGCAGCAAAGAGAAAGGGCATAAACAGAGGCCACACAAGATGGAAAACATTTGTGGCCATGAGATTCACAATGTTGAAGGACAAGGAGTAAAATCTACAAGAACAGATGTTTCCTACTGAGTACGTGCAAATAACTGCAAAGCCCAGACTGCCCTAAAGAGTGATATCAAAGGATTCAATTAAAGATAGAAAGGATTTATTGCTTCCACAGTTTTACAACAGAGCTATCGAAGACAAAGTATAAGGACTGAAATTGTAAAACATTTTAATGCTTCTGAAAACAGATAGTGAGGAAACAGGTTTTTTTCCCCAGATAGCCTTAAAGCATGTAACACTGAGCAGTCTAAATTAATCCTCTGAGCTGCAAAGCAAGTTGGGTTGGATTATCTGGGAGTGAATGACAGATTTAGCTGTACTGGTGAAACAAAGTACAAAAGCAAAGGATTTCATCAAAATTACGTGAAAAGGCAACCAATGTCATTTAAGATGACATCGAAACCTTGCTTTAAAAACTGTTCCAGAATTTTTCAAATCTCCAGAGACAACCAAAAATAGAGACTGAAATTACTCACTATAAGTCTCTGGAACCATAACGAAAATTAACTGCAGTGACTAAGCATACTTCTTTTGCCAGTAATGAAAAAAAAAAAAAAGAGGCATCCTTTATTCATGATAATTTGACAGTAGTTGTTATTATTAACACAGAAATAAAGTGATCAATGCCCTCTCTCTAAAATACAGAACTTTTCATATTAACAGGTGACAAGGTGAGCAATCTTACTGGAGCTCAATTATAAACCAATTCTGAGAGGGAATATTTCACACTGAATAAGAACTACAAGGACAACACAAAGTTGCTGCAAAGTTAGAGAACACAAGTTCTCTGCAAGACTTCTACACAGTGGGCAGGGATTGATAAAACAATGGAGAAAGTGTCAGCAAAAATTCAACATGCAATCAGCTCTTCTATAGATTAGTAGAGAATTCAGAAAAGACTTAAGGTCAAATCTGCAATTATTTAGTCATAAGTGGTCTTCCTGCAGATTGCAGCCACAATGAGCAGTTTTCATCAGAATTTTCATTATTCAAACACATAGGTCTCAGTCTTGCAGGTGATATCCTGCTCTCACCATCTCAACCAGAGTTTCTAGTGCTTTCAGGAAAACAGCAGAATTAAATAAGGCTGGAAAATGCCAATTTTAATCAGATTTCCCAGACTAGGTTTCAGTTTAGGGCTGTTATTTTTAAGCATTTAAGAGATATTAATTCAGCCATCATTTCGTTATGGAAAGTGAAAAATGATGCTCACAGGGTTACCATTTAGTTGTAAGGGTACACCCTGCTCATGGAATTTGATACTTTGGATCCTGCACACCTTTATGGAAATAACCTCTCAAACTTGATTAGATCCAATACAACTCAAAAACCTGGTCTCCAGCAGAACTTAAAAAATACAAGAACCTTCTTCTTTTGGGGGGACAAAAAAGACATCTACATTACTAGCTAAACCTTTAGTTTTAAATCTACAAGCCAGATACCAGAGCCACCCACTGTGAATGGGATTTGTGTGCTTTTACCAAGTCACTGGAATCTGGCACAACCTCATGCACCTGGAACACTTCATAGAACCCCTGTAATCAACTATCAAGAATAAAGAAGTGCAACAAAAGAGCCCACACCATTTTAAAATATCTATGCCTTCATTGCACCTTTTTACTATAATCTTTACTTACATAATCAAAGTAGTGTTTTTCAAATATTCCAATATAGTATCAAGCAATTTTCTTAAGGACTGATTTAGAACTGCATGCACTGAAGTGATTTATACTTTAATTCCCATGCACTTATCTAAATTGAATTTAATCTGACATCTTATTACCAAGTTCTATTACATTCTCCTAGAACTCTTAGTAGCCTTTTCTAAAATAGCCTAGTTTATATAAATGTATGGCATTACCATGTATTGACACCCTGCTTTTCACCATTACTCTAGGTAGATAATATATCATTCAGTGTACAAAGCCTCAAATAACTCCAATATTTGACTTCTTTCTCATCCTCCCCAGTCATAGGACTTGTTCTTTAAGTTCCCTACCAATTCATGAACAAGCATGACTGCCCTGACTTTCCCCTTGCCCTAGTTGCTCCAATTTTCCTTAACAACCTTGATTGAGTTACTAACCCTTCCAAAGTGCCATCTCCTAAATCCTGCTGGTTTCCTTCCAATAAAAATTAGAAAAAACAGCTACATACATTCTTCCAAAAATGTTGGACTTTGATAATCCTGGCCCTTCCAACTCAGGATATTCTATGATTCTATGAAATCATTTTCACGGGTAGGAATACATTTCTGCTACTTGATATACCCCAAAGTTGAGGCCCTGGAAAGTTTTAATATCAGGATTCTAGACAGGAGAACCTACACCACAGCTAAATTCCCTCACCCTGGAATATTTTTTGTACTGTTACATTAGATTCCTGAATAACTGAAATGCATAACTGTCATTTTCTAATACAATCAAAATAAATGTTGTATCTGGACTTCATACCATTGAAAGACTGGGGTTCCTCAAAGTCAGTGGCAGCTGTGACATTTGGCACATTCATAGATGACTGGTAAACAAAGGCTGAAATTGCACTTATTTGCCTCCTCTTCTCTCTTGAAAATACTCAAGGTCAATGGCAACACCGGGGTTTATTGTAAAGAAGACAGCTATCTGTGGAGAAATGTTCCCCTTGGAGATCTTAAAAGTTCATATTAAAGAAAATAACAATGAACATTATTTGAATATAAATTGAAAAATATACTTCAGTTCTGTTAAGTTAATCAGACTTAAATCTCCATGGGAAACTTGCAACACTGTTCTCAATTTAAACACTTCCCAACAATTTACAGCTTCATTTTGCCAACTTTTCCCCAAACCACACTCCCATGAATTTACACAACCTAGAATGCTATTCAACAACAGCTGTGAAGAAGAGGTTTAATATGCTGATGAGAAATAGTGCAGGAAAAAGCAGCAGCTCCTGAAAAAAGTTCTCCTTTTTATTCAGATGAAAGATAGCCTAGCAATGCATCTCTACTTTCTACACTTTAGATCAACATTGGCACATCAATTTTCTTCTTAGGTTTGCACATTTATGACCAGAAATGTTAATTAGCTTTTGGATTCTCTGGCCCCTCATTAGCATCAAAGTGAGGAAAGTATCAGGGAGGGGACAGGCAGAATGATGCAAAAGCTACTTGAAAGATGAACCAAACTTCATAGTTTCTTGTACTTGGTGCAGAACTGCTAAATTGAGTCAGGCTATAAAAGATCCTGTTCAAAACCTCTGTTACATGGAGAGCAGGTAAAGTGGAAGTGTGAATCAACAATAGCAGAGCTTAATCTATTTTTCATTTTGCACTCTGAGCCAAAGCATAAAAATGTGAGATGTTGGAGTAAGTGCCCAGGCATTGATGGGCTATGGGTGGGTGAGCTCCCAGCAAACAACACACAGAAACAGAGCCAGCATACACTGAATATTCTTACCAGGACCCAAAGGAAAGCTGATTCCAAAGGATGAGGTCTGCATTTAGATGGAGTTTCAGTTCCTGGAACTAGCCAGCACTGAGCTGAACTCTCTTGGTGCTGAATGAATGCAGTGAATGAAGTGGGCAGCTGCACCATCCAAAAACACACACACCACTCTGCTGGAACAATCCTTCCTCCTCCTCCTCATGTGCCTCTCCTACACTCAGTGTTCAATTTCCAGTACAATACACAGACATTTATGTAACAGCTGTATCCATGGAAAGGGATCTAGCAGGAATCATGAAGATGGATGAATATCAGGATCTGCCCCTTGAAGTGGATTTTGTGTTCAGAGGTGGCTGATTTTAATACAACTAGAATACACAAACACACATTTATATGGATTGCAAAAAAAAGGTGAATTTCAGTTGTATTTTCACGATGAATTTGTTGGGCTAAAATGCTTGTTTCCATAGTGAAACATACAAAAAATTCAGAAAAAAATTTTTTTAAAAGAATCTGGGACTGATAGTTCTATACCGAGGCAAACAAAACTGCATTTGATGTAAATAAGGTAAAATGTTGCAAAATATTAAAGGTTTTGTTTTCTTTTAAATAATATAGAGAAACACGCACATTTTGTTTCACTGTAAGTGAAATCTAAGCAACTTTAGGAGTAAAAAAAATTTCCTTTTCTTTTCCCCATAAATTAAACAATCTTTCATGTTCAATGTCAATGGATTAGGCCTTCTAACACACAAAGCAAAAAAAAAAAAAAAGCAATCAGAAAAAGAATTAACTGTTGCAGGTCTCAGCAGCTTACACACAGTTGGAAGCTATTTGATGGCTTTTTGAGCAGGATACTGGGAACTTCATGTGCATCCACTCGTTGCTGAATGCCCCATGGAGCTGCTCTGGAATTGCATTTTCACACCAGTTCCTCCAGTGAAAGGCTGAACTCCATCACTGGCTGTATTTGGTTACTCTCCCTTTCTTTGCAATACCTGCACATAGGATGAACTACCTTGCCATCCCCACGAGTAAATTCTCTTACAAATCAGTCAATAGATTAAGTTTCTGTCTCATTTTAAAAACTCAGTGACAGCAAAGTATTTATAACTGCAACCCCAAAGTAATGACACTATTGCTCTGACCTCTGTTGATCACTTTTAATTTATATACAGGTTAGTCCTTTTTCACCGTCAGGTCTTATTGAAGAATATAACAACAAAGCAACCTTGACAAAATTGGAATCAACTGGTAATTAATATTCCATTTAATGGAGATGAAAGCCATGGCACTCTAAGAGGATACTGCACTTATTACATTAAACTATATATAACTGCATCAAATAGAATATTTAAGCATTTTAACTTGAGCATTTTATGCGTTAGTAATTCACTTAATTATTTTCTCCAGAGAACAAGTAGTATAATATCATACTGATGCATGGGGAGTTGTATGAATAAATCTTCAGGCATCAGGATAGGATCAGATACCCCAGAGCCTCACTTAAATCAATAAAAGCAGGAGGAAGCAGTGGGAAGAATGCTGCTTCTGGCTTATTTCACAGCACTGTCTGTACAGCAGGTACACCAATCATGCTGAAGACCTCGTTGCCTTAACTTAATGAAAATGTAACTCATACTTTCACACTTTCATAAAAGTAAAAAGCTACCTATATTACATCCTCATTTAAAATGTCTCTTCTAGACCTCTTGCTTCATGATAATCATGTTCTAATGAATTTGAGTTGTTTAGGTCACATTATATTTCCACACGGTCACGGCAGTCTCAGAAAACAGGTGAGAATGAATCAGTAGAAAGACTGAGAAGGCATAAACAAGAAACTTCACTAACAATTCCCTGCAGATAAATAAATGAATGTGTCACTGTTCTCCAACACATAACCTCACTAACTCAACTAAACCAGCCTCTGTCTAAAATATTTTCTGCACTGTAGCCTACTTTTATAGCTCTGAATTTGGTATGGGAAATATTACATCAGTAATCAATGACTGCAGAGAGAAATTGAGATGGGAAAGAGCCATAAAATGAGCAAGGAGGGAAGGAGAAAGGGAACATTATGTTAGAAATCTGAAAATGGGAAACAGGACTTCTGTTACTTTGTGTGTATGTGCTTTGTTTTATACAGTATTTTCTTTTTATTGTATTGGCAAATAGTATCCATAGGTGGGGCAGGACAAGTTGGAAATTAAAGAAATAATATAAGAGACTGACACAAAACTGGCAATAAAAAAGGTCTGAATTTGATCTGTACCTGATCCCAGCTGTAGCTGCTGCTCCAGGTGGGTGGCAGCCAGGGAGTTCCGTCTTCAGGCCTCAAACTCCACCACAGCTGGTGAAATCCAGATCACACTGAGTCAGAGCAGCTCCAACATCAAACAGAATTCAAGCTGCAGCACTGCCCTAATTCATATGCTGCTACCCACTGTCTTGGTGGACTGCTGACAGCTGAGACTAACTTAGAAGCAAAAACCAATTTCCAACTCTTGTTCTGCTCAGAAATTTCAACTGATTTGGCACTGGAGAAAAGTTGAAATTGAGCTGCTGTGGTGGTTGTCTGTTACCAAGGGATTCCTCCTGTGTAAGTGGGATTCCTATCTAGCCACTCTCTGCCTTTTCAACTACTTTGTGCTGTTGAAAAAAAGGATGTGGCTTTGGCCCACATTGCCCAGAAACTAAGAACTAACAAAATATAACACACTTTTACATTAACTCATTAATATTACCCAAACAGCACAAAATGTTGGCTGCATTTAGCAAGATGAATATTTCTGAATATTTTGGGAAAAGCATCCAGCTGCTAGCTGGTGAATCACCACAACAAAATGCTCATTCCTCTAAAGAGTGATCCATCAATGTAAGTAATGCATGGGTTTGAATTCCCAGTTACACAGCCCACTTGACTTGGTCACTTTGATGTCACTCCTGATTTGGTGCTATGTAATTGCCATAGTTCTCTTGAAGTCATAGAAAATTCCTCATAATGAAAGAAAATCAGAAGACATTTACTGCCTTTCTGCACAACCTCCCCACCCTCTTTGCCTGCAGTTATTGCAATAACTGATTTAATTTTTGCTACTCACAAAGATGTTCAAGATCTCCTTGTCCATTTGCTACAGTTCTGCCTATTTTTCACCTTTCTGTTTCCCATGAGTGCAGATTTTGGTCCTTGACTGTCAAGGATGTTTTTATTCTTTTTATAGGCATTTTTCCACTAGGAATACAGAGTCACTCAGACCCCAGATTTCAGCCTTCCCCTCAGCAGTGCTAGTAATGCTGTTGTTGTGACACTGTCACAGCTCTTATCTCACCTATATAATTTGCAAATCCTTTTTTGCCTGAAGTTCCACTCCTGGGTATAAACAGACCGAAATTGTTTATACTGCCCACAGCTCTCACAGACTGCTCAAAGACCACAGGCTTATATAAAAAAAAGTTTGGGAAAAGGTTGTAGACATTCTCCCTTTACGTTTCTCCCCTCGTGCTGAAGTACTACTTGTATTGATACATCAGCAGTATTAATTCTACACACCATCTCAGCCCTTAGTAATTTCCAGAAAAATCAGCATAACAGGGTGATACTTGAAGTGTTATTTGAAGAGTTAGCCATGGACTTAAGTATTAAAATGCACTAGAGGGACAGGACTTCTTAAAGAAAGACCTATCCCCAGCTCCTCACAGTGGGATTTTGAAGGATGCAGAAACTGTAGGAGAGAGATGAACCATCTGTTCTGTCAGCTGGGGGAGGAAGGGGACTTAGGATACTGATCTAGAATAAACTGACAGTACAATATTACATCTTTTCTGGATATTCCAAAAAATGAGACAATCATAATTGTCTTTTTCTTTTATTCATTACTATGTATGGTAATACTTTTAGTTTGGCCTTGTGTCTTGGTCTGTATATACTAGACACAGAACACCTAAAAGCAGAACCAGGTAATTCTAATGACTTTTCACATTTAAAAGTATAAAACCAGTGTCAGATCTCTTATCTTCTGAAAATTTCAGAGCTAAACTTATATCTGAATTTTGCAGCTCAGACCCTCCTCTCTATTGTAAGGAAGGAAATTGAGAGGTTTTTTTCATTACTGACCTTTTGATTTACTTTCAGCTGCTAAGTAGGGTTACAAGAGTAACAAATGTGGGTAGAGATATGAAACTTTATGTAAGGTTTAGCTGCAAGAATGTGTATTCCATAATACTAACCAAAAAAATCTACACAGCACAACCAACTGACTGATGAAGACCAGGTAATAAAAATGTGGCATGTACAACAACAAGCTCCCAGTATTTTAGGAGTCAAAGAAGCAGGAAGTATTATCAAATAGTTTCACAAATCCTATCAGTGTGAGAGTTTTCTGAGTAACTGTTTTCTCGCTTAAAAGTTCACATTTCTTGAAGTTTAACAAGCGCATAAAATACATTTCTGACACAAAGCAAATCAAAATCAAAAGCTCCCATCTTAAATCAAAAGCTCCCATCAATTCTAGTTCAACCAAAATTTTGTCTTAAATTTAAGACAATGACATGAATCTCATGGTCAAAAGAAAGTCCACTACATCTCTTTTCTCCTAGTTTGGACCAGCTGTAACATACAGGCTTTCTATATGAACAAGAGCTTCAAAATTTAACATATTTAGAACACATTTAGAAAGCCTGAAATTAATTAAATTCTTGATATCTAATTCAGTAAATTCTAGGGTGGACCAGCAGTAATATGCAGCATAGAAACAACTTGATTTATCTCCTGTATCCAGAAAATGGGTTCTCTTGTTCCAGAACAGTTAGTTTCAAAATATGCCCAGGAACAGCTGAAACTATAGCCCTTATGTGAAAAGGACAAAAGAAACAGTAAAATGCTTTTTCCTCAGAAGCCAAACAACTGAGCAGCTGCAATGTCTGTATTGAATCACAACCCAAACAATTCTTAGTAACAAATCATCTGTAAATTACCTCTAACTGGTAATTCACTGGCTCAATAACATGGAAGGATTTGCCCTAGAACCCTATGGAAAGTCAGTGCCCATGGCACTGTTATCAGAAGCCAAGTGCCTTCTGCTCCTCACATGTCAGCTAAGGATGACAAATAAGCTCCTTAGGTCACTCCTGGATCCCAGCGCTATCCATCACCTACATAACACCTGCCACTTCACATGCGGGATCCGCTTTGCTGCCACCTCACCTTTCAACAGAAAGTGGAGCTGCACCCCAGAGAAAAGTTCATTGCCAGGAGCCCCCCTAAAGGCCAGACATGTCCACCCACCCCGAGCCCGCACCCCAGAGAAAAGTTCATTGCCAGGAGCCCCCCTAAAGGCCAGACATGTCCACCCACCCCGAGCCCGCACCCCAGAGAAAAGTTCATTGCCAGGAGCCCCCCTAAAGGCCAGACATGTCCACCCACCCCGAGCCCGCAGCCTCCGCTCGCCCCACGCCGTGCCCAGCCCCGGGGCACGCACCGCCACCTGCGCTCCCCTCCGTGCAAATGCTGCTCAGGCAAGCCACAGCACAGCCCTCGGCTGTGTTCAGGCACTCTGACCCGAAAAACAGAAATGAAGTTTTGTTAAGGGTTCGCAGCCGCCCGGCAGTGACCCAAACCAAGGGCCGGGCAGCCAAAGTCCACCCAGAACCGGGGGGATTTGAGCCTCCCACACCTCTGCTCTGAGGCTAGGGACCACTCCCTGTGATACAGCCCAGATATTTGATTTTCAAATGAGAAAGCTGAGCAGAAATGAGGAATGGCAAGCCAAACGTTCAGGAAATCCATAGGAACTGAACTGACTTCAATGAAGCCAGTTAATCAGGACCTGAGAACCACTCGTAATCACTCCCTAAGCATGCTATTTTCCCAATCTTAGTGGGGCTGGAAGTGAGGTGTTTTGACCCTCGAGCTATGACCTTTCAGACAACCTGTGATTAATCAATCATCCTTTCCATCCAAACCCCCAAGACTGCCTTTTGCCAATCTAATCATCATCTTCCCATCTTTGCAGAACGGTCGCAGCCCCCAGCCACCTCCTTCCCTGAGGAAGTTTTTGCAAGCCAGGGGCGGGACCCCGAGAGGGGACAGTGACTGTCAGAGCTGCTTTGGGTCTGCTGCGGGGACACCCTCGGAACACACCGCCAGCTGCACAGGCAGGATTGTAAACATCCACCACGGGCTGCTCCCAAGATTTGGGCTGCTCAGCCCATCATCCATCAGTGCCCCCGCATTTTCTGGAAAGCATTGCTGATATTGTCACTGGCCAGTGGGTGTCTAGGAACAAGGAGTGGGCAGGCACAGCCGTGTTCCATTCCTAGAACAGCAACTGAACGTAAGAGGAAAAGGCAGGCTCAATACATGTCCATAAAAAGAAACTTCAGTATGGCTCAATCCAAGAATATCCATGCATTTGGAATCATATTTTTACTACCAACAAATTGAAATTGATTGCTTTTTTGGTATCAGTACCACATTTAAAAGATGTTCACAATTAAATGGCAATACACGGAAAAGGTAATTGTATTTTTTTAATAGTTTATTAATAATACAGTCTATCCTCACCACCTTCCTAGTAATTCTCCATGACAGTAAGGCTGCATAAAAGAGAGGGGTTAATGAGCTACAAGTTTCTTTGCAATATAGAAAGGCAGTTCTAGGAGTTTTGCCAATTTAAAGTACATTCACATTACCAATATTATGTACTTGGTCTTTCTTTTCCTTACTGTGAAAAGGAAGAGCTAAGAACAGCACCAAAATTCTCTGAAAATCCTCACAGCAGCACTGCTTTACTCCTGGTGCACATGTTGTTCCCAGCCCAGCAATAGCATCACAATTGAGGTCGTTATGTTCTACCCCATAACAAACACTGATAATTCCTACTCTGGCTCTAATGCAGAATCTCTTGACATTACTAAGCCCAGCAGCGAGCAGATCTCTGTTTGGCTTCACAACTCCACACTCAGCCCCAGGCAAAACCAGTTTATCCATTTGGGACAGTGCACACCTGTTGTTAGTTAATCCCCAGCTGACAAATTACAAAAGGGAGAATAACAAATACGTAGGTATTTAAAATAATGTGTTTTCAGCATGACTCACCTCATAAACCCCTGGAACCTAAATGGATTAGAAGTTTATAACAGGAGTTTCATCAGGATGTTGGCTCACTACTAGGGCTGGCTTCCAAAATAAAGTTCCAGATCCCAAGGCATATTTAGATTTCAATAGCATGAACATACTAACTGCACTTACACTCTTGAGAAAAAATTCCAAGGTTGTGTCTGAGCAATATAAAGGCTGTTTCATTCACTTACCACTAATATCTATCTTGTTTCATTATAAAGCACTTGAAAAAAGCCTTATGCATACAGATGATGTGTATTTCTTTCCCTCCACCGTGCATAGCTTGCTTGCCATCTAGTGGGCACAACACGTGAATTAAAGCACAGCTACTCTCGGCAAGAAATGAGCAGTCACAAAATGTGTGAGTATAACAGCTTTGAATTAAATATTTCAACTAGCAGCAGAAAATTATTAGCATAGCTAGCAGGACTGCCTATTAGATACCTTTGAACGCTAAATTTTGTCTAAGTCCTAGGCAACCTCATAAAAGAAACCTTTAAAAAACATTTTCTTCCATACCATATGTTCTTTTTAGTCTCAAAAAAAAAAAAATAAACCACAGTGATGAAATCAGATTATAGTCCATATTATAATACTGCCAATATAATTTGCAACACTAAACTATTGAGACACAAAACACAAGCATCCAAAGCCTTCATCTTCAAGACAAAACCATCATCTCCATTTTAGTCTGGAGAAAGAAGAGTTAATAAAAAGCATTTTGTGCTTCCTTGATTCAATCCCCACGAGTACAGCCAATTAATTACATGTTTAAATTAAGCATTTGATTAAGTGTCTTCCTTGACCAGAGAGCTCAGTATCTTATTGACCTGTGAGTCTGAGTTACAGCTCATTTGCTTTGAAACCAGCCCAGGACAATGAACAGCAGGGAACAAAATTATTTTGTGCTTGCTTGCATCAATTTAAAAATGGAGTAAATCCCTTAAATGATCCAGAGCTGAATCAGACTGAAAGGGTCAGTAACCACTTCAAAGTTTTGTATAATTCTTTCAAAAGACACTTTGTGTAAGTTTTAGTGTGCTTTTGAAGTGTCAATTTTAGGGGGATTAAAATACTTGAAAAATTCCTTATAAGAGTCAACAGAGGGCAAAAAATATCTATCAATCAGAAAAGAGAGCTTGTAGAGTACCTCTAATTTCCTGTTTAGAAAATTATATTGACTCATGCTGTGTATACTTTTTTTCCTTAATCAAGTTAAACATCTGCTAATGACCACGAGGAATGAAGTAGGCCACAGCTGGCTAGATCATGCACGTGTGATTACTGCTTAGCCACAATTTGTGTAATTAGTCACAGTCGTAGTAAGCTACTTAAAACACATGTTAAAGATCTAATGATGAGCTGATATTAATAGGTCTTTACAGTATGCTTAAATCCTTCCCAAAGAATGTTTGAATGTGTCTCTGACATATTTAACATGCAAACAGGACACATGGAGAAAATGATAGTACATCAAAATATTACTGCTTTTAAGGAAAGACATGTATTTACTCAAGGGAATATTTCTGAGCATGTATGTTTTCAAAAGAGGTATCAACAGTACCCTTTTCTCATTGCAATCTCAGTTATATAGGGCTGGCAACACATGGGGAAATTCTTATTGTGGCTATTCATGTTCCAAAGCTTAAACCCTACAAGGGAGAACTGGCCTTCTGGAGGGAATAAATACAAGCATTTATTTTGAGTGAGTCCCTCGACAGCAGTTTTGCTAAATCTGTGTGATTCTGCCTTTGGCCAAGGTGGAATGAGCTGGACTGGGGCCCAGAGAGGCACTTGCAGCAATACCTGCAGAAAGCCAGGCTCAGATGCTGGCAGCCTCAGCCCATGCCTGGCTGCTCCTGCTCAGAGCCAGCCTGCCAGGGGCAGGAGCACCTCACCTGAAATCCAAGCCACCACTTATAAACACCCAGCATCAAGGGTAACTGTTGGAATTCTGCATAATTCCAGTCCTTTGGACATTTCAGTTTAACATCAGGGAAGTGTAAAGTGAGGTAGAATGGCAGGTAATGAGGAAGAGTTTTGTTTTCTCAATAGCCAACATTACAGTCAGAGCTCTCCTTACAAGCCAGAGGAGCCTGTTGAGCACAGACAACTCATTTGGAAGGGTGACATAGGGGATAGACCAACACAAAGTGTTAAACACTGTCTCCACTAACACTGTGGAGGATTTTCTTTACTTGCCAAGTTACAGGCTCTTTCAAATAAAACTTTCAGTTCTGTTCCTCAACTTTTCCTTCAAAATTCAGCTGGATGAAGTCCTGAGCAACCTAATGCTGAATTTAGCCCTACTCTGATGGGGGCTGGACCAGCTAAGCTACTAACCTGGCAAGTTCCCTGAACTATTTTTGAGGTGCAGTTTTTGCTTGAGACAAAGTACAAAGAACAGACATAGTTATACCACAGGATGGGTTCACCACTAAAGAAAAAGTATTTCCTTCTTCATCTCTTCTGGCCAACAAATCCATATCTGTTAAAAGTAAGCATCAAAAAAAGGTAATCAGATTAATTTTAATTCCAATCAGTTCAGAGAGCAGATATGATTGGTGATCAGAACGAGACCCCTGCTCTGAACTCCTCTCCAGAGCAAAGTTAGCAAGTGCTCTTCAGAGTCCCTAAGAAACAATACCAAAATGCATAAACTGAGAACTCATACACCCAAACTTCAGTGTAATTGATGAATATGATAAACCAGAAATGTCTACATAAAACAATACATCTCACAATAGTATGTTTATTACAAATGCCTACAGGAGCATGTAGGCAATGGAGCATGGAGAGGTATTCATTAAGTTTCAGCTTTGCAAGCTATTAAACATTCTGTCCTGATCACACCAAACACTTTGTTGTGTTACTAGCAGACTACTGCACTCATGTTTAAAGGTAAGAGCATCCTTAAGCAACTTGCAAAAATGAAACCTCATTCAACCATTCCAAATTCCTGTTGTTTGCACACATCAGGAATGACTCCAGCTAATTCAGTAACATAACATTAATCTTTACACAATGTAAAACAAAAATCCCCTATTAAGAGAAAAAAGCCTTTGCATTTGAATTACAAGCTCAAGCAGAATTCTTTTCCTAGTGAATCTGAAAATTTATGATTTATAGCAAAGGCCTGGATACTCAAAGAACGGGATTTGGCTGTCAAGTTTCAAGTTTTGCAGCCACAATTTTAAGTATCTAAACTATTTATGGTTGTTTTTATTTTAATCTGGAGGTAGATGAAATAATAGATTAATCATTACCCCAAATTAAGGATTCTGCCCCGCTAGCTTCATTTCCCACTTAGGTATTCCTTAAAGACTGTTTTTTCTAAGTTACTTTTTATTTTCTCCATAGCTTTACAATTGGTGTAACACCGTATTATTTATTTTCATCTTTATTTTCCTTTTTTTTTAATAACCAACAACACTAAAAACACAAAAAAGATTACCTAAAACTTTAGAAAACATATGCACAGAAAAACTACAGAAACAAATACCAAAGGTCATACCAAAGATCAAAGGTCACAGATAGAAGTAGGAAATTCAATAGAACTTTAAAATATTTACATCTGCTTACAAGGTAAAAAGAAAGACCTTTACAAATGTGTATTTTGAAATGCTGAGCATCCCCCAACGTGTTAAGTGTCATAACAACTTAAACCCTTCTGCCTACATATATTATCCATTTGTTTCTGTCTGCTATGCATACTCCATTTACACTCTCATTGTAATCTACTGTGACTGAATTTAGCAAGCCAATGGGAAACAAACACCCTGAGTCCTGGGTGAGCTCCCAGAGCTCCACAGCATTCAGAGGAAAGAGAAATGCTATGCCCCCAACAGGAATAAAACCCTCCCTGCTATAGGACACTCCCAGCTCCTTTAGCAGGAATCAGGGAAGGAAAAGTCCTTTATTCATCTTCCTTTGGGTACCTGCTCCCTCAAATTTGAACACCAGCCTATTAGGGAGTAACATCCTTTTCAGGCACTGGCATATGGTAACACAAAGTTGGTAGCACCCAGCCTGTTTTCAGAGCTGTAACAAACTCTGCAGACAAAAGTCTTGGGAATCAACAGTGTGACTTGTGACTCTTCCTGCCGTGTTCAGGCAAGCAGCCACATCACATCTGACAGGAATGTTTGTACGAGCAAACACGGCTTAGAGGGAACATCAGTTGTAGGCTTGGGCCCAAAACAACCCATTATGGCCACAGGATAACATTATAAATTAAACTGAAAAGCAATTAACACCATACATACCAGAAGTCTGTAAAGACCTCACCTGGGAATACGAAGTCTCCTAAAACCCCCTTTCTGCCCTGCATTTTAGCTGCATTCAAGGTAACATCTTAAGGGACCACTTTTTCCCCAGATGATAAATTGTAATTCTAAAGGCACTTCCATGTGTTCAGAAACGTTTTTGCAGCTCTCAAAACCCCGTAACTTCCTCCCTCACCAGAGTACAATATCTAGGATTCTGATCCAAGTCCAGTTTTTTATTGCTGCAATAAAGTGAGGGAAACAGAGGGAAAGACAGCGACCAAGAGAAGGACAGCCAACGTGTGAGGAGGGTGATCACAACTCACACGCTTGATACCCAGCACCATAACCTAGTTTTAAATATCCAAGGTTATGAAAAGCCCTTCAAGATAGTGCCAGTATTACTTTATCAGAAAGATACTCCAACCAGCATACTTTAATCTCAAATCTCTGGACAATTTATGGTCCATAAAAATTTACAGCTTCCCACAGCCTTCCTCACCACCCCCTCGATGAAGGAGTAAGTCAGTTCACAGAGGAAAGNCTGACACTTCTGCACGGCCAGCCGGGGCTGCGGCCGGGGCGCTCCGCAGGACCGAGCTCTCCCCACCGGCACCATGTCGCGGGACCCCGAGGAGGTGAACAGGCTGACGGAGAACACGTACAGAGTGAGTGCGGGGCGGGGACGGGCTGCCCGCCGCCACCTTTGCCCCGGCTCCGCGGGGCAGCCGCGGCTCCTCACGCGGAAAAGCAGCAAACTTTTATCTTTTTTTTCTCTTTACTTTTTTTCCTCTTTGGTTTTTTTCCTCTCTTTTTTCTCTCTCTTTTTTTTTTTTTTCTTTTCTNCTACTGCACTCATGTTTAAAGGTAAGAGCATCCTTAAGCAACTTGCAAAAATGAAACCTCATTCAACCATTCCAAATTCCTGTTGTTTGCACACATCAGGAATGACTCCAGCTAATTCAGTAACATAACATTAATCTTTACACAATGTAAAACAAAAATCCCCTATTAAGAGAAAAAAGCCTTTGCATTTGAATTACAAGCTCAAGCAGAATTCTTTTCCTAGTGAATCTGAAAATTTATGATTTATAGCAAAGGCCTGGATACTCAAAGAACGGGATTTGGCTGTCAAGTTTCAAGTTTTGCAGCCACAATTTTAAGTATCTAAACTATTTATGGTTGTTTTTATTTTAATCTGGAGGTAGATGAAATAATAGATTAATCATTACCCCAAATTAAGGATTCTGCCCCGCTAGCTTCATTTCCCACTTAGGTATTCCTTAAAGACTGTTTTTTCTAAGTTACTTTTTATTTTCTCCATAGCTTTACAATTGGTGTAACACCGTATTATTTATTTTCATCTTTATTTTCCTTTTTTTTTTAATAACCAACAACACTAAAAACACAAAAAAGATTACCTAAAACTTTAGAAAACATATGCACAGAAAAACTACAGAAACAAATACCAAAGGTCATACCAAAGATCAAAGGTCACAGATAGAAGTAGGAAATTCAATAGAACTTTAAAATATTTACATCTGCTTACAAGGTAAAAAGAAAGACCTTTACAAATGTGTATTTTGAAATGCTGAGCATACCCCAACGTGTTAAGTGTCATAACAACTTAAACACTTCTGCCTACATATATTATCCATTTGTTTCTGTCTGCTATGCATACTCCATTTACACTCTCATTGTAATCTACTGTGACTGAATTTAGCAAGCCAATGGGAAACAAACACCCTGAGTCCTGGGTGAGCTCCCAGAGCTCCACAGCATTCAGAGGAAAGAGAAATGCTATGCCCCCAACAGGAATAAAACCCTCCCTGCTATAGGACACTCCCAGCTCCTTTAGCAGGAATCAGGGAAGGAAAAGTCCTTTATTCATCTTCCTTTGGGTACCTGCTCCCTCAAATTTGAACACCAGCCTATTAGGGAGTAACATCCTTTTCAGGCACTGGCATATGGTAACACAAAGTTGGTAGCACCCAGCCTGTTTTCAGAGCTGTAACAAACTCTGCAGACAAAAGTCTTGGGAATCAACAGTGTGACTTGTGACTCTTCCTGCCGTGTTCAGGCAAGCAGCCACATCACATCTGACAGGAATGTTTGTACGAGCAAACACGGCTTAGAGGGAACATCAGTTGTAGACTTGGGCCCAAAACAACCCATTATGGCCACAGGATAACATTATAAATTAAACTGAAAAGCAATTAACACCATACATACCAGAAGTCTGTAAAGACCTCACCTGGGAATACGAAGTCTCCTAAAACCCCCTTTCTGCCCTGCATTTTAGCTGCATTCAAGGTAACATCTTAAGGGACCACTTTTTCCCCAGATGATAAATTGTAATTCTAAAGGCACTTCCATGTGTTCAGAAACGTTTTTGCAGCTCTCAAAACCCCGTAACTTCCTCCCTCACCAGAGTACAATATCTAGGATTCTGATCCAAGTCCAGTTTTTTATTGCTGCAATAAAGTGAGGGAAACAGAGGGAAAGACAGCGACCAAGAGAAGGACAGCCAACGTGTGAGGAGGGTGATCACAACTCACACGCTTGATACCCAGCACCATAACCTAGTTTTAAATATCCAAGGTTATGAAAAGCCCTTCAAGATAGTGCCAGTATTACTTTATCAGAAAGATACTCCAACCAGCATACTTTAATCTCAAATCTCTGGACAATTTATGGTCCATAAAAATTTACAGCTTCCCACAGCCTTCCTCACCACCCCCTCGATGAAGGAGTAAGTCAGTTCACAGAGGAAAGATGACTGGGGGCAGTGTTTTACAGGGTGTGCACTTAAAACAAATAGAAAACTTCAGCGTGTAGCAGGAAGCTCGGGCAGGGCACTAGACCAGGACTCGGGAGAAAAATATTTGTGTCTATTCCTGAGGGGGTCTCAGGAATGGGGGTCTTCCCCCCACGCTCTCCTTCAAGTGGGGTTGCTGTGGAAGGACGCAGGGGAATCTGCCCGCGCCAGGCTTTAGCTAATTCATTCTGACTAATTAATTCCTCCAGAACCCTCACTTAATTGCTGGGAGGAAAAGTTTGCCTCCGACTTCGCGGGGCAGCGACAGCAGAGCTGCCTCCTGAGAGGACTTCCTTCCACCCGGCCCGGGTCGTGCTTTGGCAGCGGGGCAGGGGCTGCCGGCGAGGGGAGCGGGAGGAGGATGAGGATGGAGGGTGAGGATGGAGGCGGCGCTCGGAGAGGGCGGTGGCGCCTCAGGTAGGGGCGGTCCGAGCGCTCCGCCC
>VXAX01000975.1:791083-837534 GCA_013399835.1 Leptocoma aspasia | reverse complement strand
GGACCCCGAGGAGGTGAACAGGCTGACGGAGAACACGTACAGAGTGAGTGCGGGGCGGGGACGGGCTGCCCGCCGCCACCTTTGCCCCGGCTCCGCGGGGCAGCCGCGGCTCCTCACGCGGAAAAGCAGCAAACTTTTATCTTTTTTTTCTCTTTACTTTTTTTCCTCTTTGGTTTTTTTCCTCTCTTTTTTCTCTCTCTTTTTTTTTTTTTCACTTCACTTTTTTTTTTCTTCTTCTTTTCTTGTTTTTTTTTCTTTTTCCTTCTCCGTTTTTTTCGCCGCTCCCCGGGAGGGATCCCGTCCGGCCGGGGCTCCGCCGCAGCCCCCGGGCGGGCACGGCCGCGGCACCTCCGGGACAAGGCGGCTTCCAGACCGGTTTGTGCCTCTCCAGCAGGCTCGGTTCACCAGCCAGCCCTAATTCCCTCGGTGTGTTTTGGTGACAAGGTGGTTTGGAGATCCTGCTGGTTGTGGTCCTCTGCTTGAACCGTTTCTTCATACGGGCCAGAGCCTAAAAATGGCCTAACGCTGAATTAAGTTGCTTGCCAGCGTCCCGAGCTGATAATCAGATTTATGATGCTGCACCCTAGCACTACCTCAAAGTACCGACTGCTGTGGGTAGTTCAATTCATGTTGGGAGGCTTTTACACTTTCCAAAATGCCTTGTTATTTGTAGAATTAAAAATACTTTGTTTATGGGCACCAGACGCTTGTTCTGAACTCTCTCTCTATATAAACACACTCCTCCCAAAACACAGCAATTCTAATTGGGAAAAATTCCCTTGAGAATCATACTTTTGGTTGGGTAGTGAAGTAATCCATAGTTGTATCTGTAATCCTCATTCTGTACTGTGTGTTGTACCAGAGAAAGCACTCAAATTTGCATGATTGAATGCATTTGCAAATTTAGCTTACAGCTGCACTGCACTCGCAGCTTTGGGCCCTAAGGAAAGCTTTCTGATGGATTGTTCTGTTTCACTATTTACTAAATTTTTCTGGTTTATTATCACATGTTTTCATATTTCTGAAGGTGTTGTCATCACCATTTAAAGGTTTCCGAAAACATTTACTAGGAGTAAATTTTGCTGTTACTTTTGTTGTTCTTCAACACACATTTAAGTCAACTTTACCCCTCCCTTTAAGTAGTCCAGTTATACTGGGGTCATGTTGTATTTGCTGGTTACTTTCTTTGGACTTAGATATCAAATTCATTCAAAACTACTGACAAAAATGAGATTTTCTGGCTATAAATTTTGTCCTCTAGGACCAGAGGAGATAATATTAAACAGTCTGGTGCCTTTTGGTATCAGTTATGTTTGTGGCAAGGCCATAAGCAAACATAAATTCCCCTCTCAGAAGAGCACCTTGTAAATACAGGCTCACAGAGGAGAAACCTGGGAAGTTGACTGTTCAGGGCTGTGTCAACAAAGGAATGCTCTGCTCTGTCTATTGACTTACAGAATGCAGTCAAAACAGTTTTACGGAGGAGAGGGGAGAAGACCTCCTGTGTGTTTTAATGGATATAATTTAAAATAGTCTTTAAAGGACTGAGAGACCTCTAAATAGCAAAACCTTCCCTGTTATTCATTACTTATTTCCTGGGAAAGTTTGAGTTTTAGTTTTGTTTTCTCGACTAATTCAAGGGGATCTTTAAGATTGGAATAACCAGGAAAACCACAAAGGAATACAAAGTTAATGTTGATAGTGTGACGAAATGTCTCCTCTGTTGGTATTTTGAGAGGTCTGGCATGTTGCATCACATAGCTCGTACTCACAGGCCTGGAAACCCTCCTGCCCTGCCCTCATTAAAAATTGAAACTTTATCCAGATAAGGTATAAAGGCTGCTTCAGATAGGGAATGGATTCGGGGTCCACTTTAAAGCAGTTATTTCTGTACCAAAGTTGAAATCTTGAAATCAGTTGGTTACTCTTTAGGGGCAGAGAGCAGGAGCCTGTGTATTCAGCACTGGCTGGGACTGTAATCACAGCTCCCCCGTGTAAAACAAATGAACACCTCTTTGTGCCGTGCTCCAGCCTGTGGGGACAGTGTGCTCTGCTCTCTTCAGCAGTGCTCATGGCACTTCTGCTCTTGCCTGGGCCATCCTGGCAGTGCCTGCCTGAAACACCGTGCTGGGATGGGTAAAACCCCGAGCACTGCTTGTGCTTCTCCTGCCTGTAAGAAGAAAGGCTTGGTCTGGGGAAAACCAATTCAGTGCAGTGCAGTAATGGCATCTGTGCTGCAGGACCAAATACAGGCTTAAGACTTCTCAAAAAAAAAAAAAAATCAGGTTTTGGGTGACCTGGAAAAATAATAGAAAATTAAATTTAATATCTTGCTGGCCTGCTGTTTTTGGGGGGGTGGGGGAGTGTTCTGTGATTTTTATTTTTTTATCTTTCTTACAGTGCTAATCCATTGGATTTATCAAATACATAGTAACCTGTGTTATACAAAGCTTGAAAATATATTTACAGAAGTCATCAGGTGGCTGAGTAAGGCCGTTTTATTTTTATCTTGTTCTTCCTTTCTTCTGGCAACAGCACCAGAAAGTGAATACCTCAATGTTTTTCAGCTAACCTGACTAAATAAACAGCATAGTTCCCAAATGTGTGTGCACACACGAAAACCAGGGCTGACATTTACCCTTTATGTAAGACCTGAAGAATCACTTTAACGCATGATAGGAATGGCACGTGCACAATGAAGCCCAAGGGTGTGGGAGCCTGTGACTAAGGAGGGCCAGGGCCTCCCTTGTGCCCAGGAACTCCTGGGAGGTTCCCTGGTATGACACTGCCCTGCCCTGGCAGCTCCCTGTGGGGACGTGGGACCTTGTGGGGGGACACTGTGGGACACCCTGAGGCACGGACGGTCACTTGGCCACCCCAGCCAAGTGGGTGTGTGTGGTTGTGTCTCTGCAGCCTGTGCAGGTTTTCTGCTGTGAGTGGGGAAAGCTGCTTGGCATCAGCTGTGACACACAGAGTGCAGGGGAAAGGGGACAAGGCAGGGCAGTGCTGAGGACAGCCCTGTCCTTCTGCCTGGATGGGCCAAGGGCTGGGCAAGCAGCTCACAGAATGTTCCTCTGGGGTGAGGTTTCCAGAGCTCTTGATAATGGCATGATTTGTGTTCCTCATCTTGGATTTAAAAGATATATCTCTCTGTATTCAAGTGAATCTTACCCAGAAATTTGATTATCAACCAAAGCACAATTTAAAAAAACCCAAAACCCCTCCCCCCCTAAAAAACCCCTTTGTTCGCCCCAGAGGCATTGAGAATTATTTTGGTAGGCTATATTGTTTTACCACAGAAATAGATCTGATAAATTCAGTTTCAAGTCCTAAATTCCGTGTTTCCGTATTTTAAAGAGACTCACAATTATATTAAACTACTGGATTTATGTATCAAACTTCAAATTCACCTATGGTCCCTCCAGCACAAGCTGCAGTCAGGCTGTTGCTTTGCATCCCTGCATTATAACTTGGGGAAGAGGAGCCTTTGGGAGTTTGTATAAAATCCAGTTCTTCCTCACTACAAATTATCTCTTCTGCTCTTATTTAGAGTTATGCCTACTTGAGGTCTATCCTTGGGCATGTGTTCATAACCTGAAAAGGTTTGTATTTGAAACACACTGACGGATGATGTATTAATGTTTCTCTTAAACAAGAAATGTTCCATCAAGACGACTAATAATTAGTCATAAGAATTTGTTTTTTTGAATAAACACTGGCATCTTGATTTAGTCTTTTCCATTCTGTTAAACCTGTTTTGAAATAATATTAAGCTAACATACAAATGAGATATCTTAACATGAGATGTGCTGAGGGCTCAACTGTGGCCTTTTGAAAACTGTATTATGGATTTCAGGAGCTAAAGGAGGAGATGAAATGCACTAATGTACAAATTGCTTCAAGTACAGTAGAGCACAGTATTATTTCCCTTCTGTACACCTTTTGAATCTTCTCAAGGAGGGTTTCAGACATAGTGTGGCAACACTAGAGACTTCTTAAAAAATTTACTCATTTTCAAATTGAGAAATAACAATTTAAACTAAATCACTAGTAACTATACAGAGCTTAGCTATGAATAGCTATAGTGATGGTAAGAGGAATGATGGTAGACATCAAAATCTACTTTTCCCTGGTAGTTTTCTAATTTCAGAATTCTACCCAAATACGTTGTTATTCGCTCTTGCAAGAGTGCCTGCAGGATGTAAACTTGAAACTGCAGGGAGCCTATGCATTGTTTAGTTGTGTTCATACCTGCTGAGCTATTGTTCAGTGAGGTGTGTCTTTAAGTAAAAAGCAAAGCTGAGCATTTACAGGAAGGCACTTTTACAATGGCTGTCATTTGGTTTGAAGATTAGCGTTGTTTATGTGACTATCAGGAACCGGGAAGATTTAATATTCACACACAACAAGTGGGAATTCAGGGCTTCTTCCTCCTCAGCCAGCTCCATGCTACCAGGCTGGAAAACTCACACTGGTTCCATGTGGTGAAAGGAACACAGCAACCCTTACAACAGATTCTACGAGGATTTAATGACTCAAACGACCAGAATAGGTTTCTCTTATGCTCTTTTCCCTTGGAAAGTCGCTTTTGCCAGCTCTAAAGGTCTCTGCATAAAAGATGTTTCCAGTTGCCTGTTTTGAAAATGCTTCCCTTTATTTCCATTCATCCTAAATAATAGAAAGCTGTAGGATCTGATCATGTGCCTCCTCTTCTCGTTAATTATTCTGTTCATGAGAGGTAGTGTGTCACTAGAATGTAGGACACACCATTGACAATTAGGAGGCCCTGTTTGTGTGCCTCACTGTACAGGCAAATGATGTGTTGTGAACCACTTCATCCCTCCCAAGCTCTCTCTCACTTTAGGATGTTTATTTGGATTAAGACAAAGGTTTTATTTCCATGGCCTTGTACACCAACGCAGATAAAAAGACTGTTATTGTCTGAGACTTTTGACAATTTTAAATTCATTGTTTTCCAGATCAGAAATTTTTCTTTGTTCTTCTGTCCTCCTTTGTGAGAAGTCTTGAGATCTGACTTTATTGTATGACTTGAAATTTTGCACTGGTATTCAGTCCCACTCATTTTTGTGACCTTTTCTTTGGACTAAAAGTAAAAGAAGCTATAAAACTGTAAGACATGGTAAGAAAAAGTAGCTGTACAAATTGATTTGAGTTGCTCTTGTCCCCTGTAACTTCTGAAGCTGAATAAAATACTACAATAATTTTAATTTATCTGAAATGTCATGGTAATATCAAATCTATAGCTGAGTCTGAAGAGGGAGTTGCCTGTGACAGTTTCCATTTTTGATAAAATGCTCTAGGTGCTTCTCCTGGACTTCAAAGACAGCCAGTGGTTACCTGTGGTTAACTGTATAGAAAGACCACTAGAAGCATGGCCAGGTTTTTTGTTTGCTTTAAGAATCTAGTCTTCAGTAGAAAGGAAAAAGATCACATATTATGCTTTTTCCTAATGTATGAAAGGGAAATAATCTGAGAATTATTTCATCAGGTCATCTTGGAGACGTGGCAGGGGGGGTCGGGGAGAGTTTTTCTATTGAACACAAACCCTTGATTGGGATGAGCCTTGCCCAGTGCTGTGGGGATCAGCTGATACCCATAAACCAGACTGTGAAACCAGGCAGATTCCAAAGGGGAATTTCCATTGCAGAGGTTTTTGCCGTTTCCCAGGGGTTCACTTCCAGGGACTGGTTCTGCTAACAATCAGCCACTGTGGCAGTGCAAAGCCTGAAACACTTCCAGAGACTGCCTGGGCTGGGGGAGAAAAGACCCATTAGTTGTGCTCCTTCCAGCTGCTGCAGGCACTGGCTGCAGCAAATTGTTTCTTCACCTTTCCCAGTGGTTTTATGTGTACCTTGAGCAGATCTGATGTCCTGGAGCTCTTCCTCTGAGTTCCCTGTGTCCCACTGGACATGGTCTGTGTCTGCTGTACACAAATACCTGCTCTGGGTCAAGAGGGCTAGTGAAAAACAAGAGCTGTGGGGGCTGGCTTCAGAGAGGGGAGCTGTTAAGAGCAATCTTATTGGGGTTTGTTCACTTCCTCCTGAAGGAAAACAACTGACACAGGTGCAATCACTGGTTTGAAATCTGAATTAGAAGATGTCAGGAAAGCTGAAGTCTTTACCCCTGAATGCTTAGGACAATCATTCCAAAAGTCAGTACTTCAAGGCCAATAATTATCATGCTATTCTTAGAATTTTGGGGTAGGTGGTAATAAGGGGTTTTACTCTGTAATTTTTTGTTTTGAGGAACAAGGTTATCATAGGCAGAATCTTTCAAGATTATTTTCAGTATAGAGTGGCAATTCAAGGTGGCATTGAGATTCTTACTTGCCATGGATATACGCCATCATGGTACATCTTTTTTTCCCCATATCCTTGAAAATACAGGACTCTTTATCCTGAAACAATCCCCTAATTCATCTTTTTTTTTTTTTTTCCCTTGTGATTCACTGACTCCATGTAAGTCAACAGACATCGTCTTTAGTACACAGCTGGGGAAGAAATAGCAAAAAGTTGGAATAGGAAGAAACAACTTGCTCCTTGGAACAAGTGTCTCACAGAGTGCCTCAGCAAGGAGGAGAGCAGCAGCCACAGCAGCAACACTGAGAGCAGCAAGTTCAAGGGCTGGGGCAGGAGGAGGGATGTTCCCAGACACCAGAGCCTGAATATCCATCCTGTTAGGTTGTTAGAATTGCCCTTGGCACTGTTGGCTCAACCTGAAACAGCTTTCCCAAATGATTTCTGGATGTGGTTTGTGAGTTAACACAAATCAAGGGCCTGGGGACAATAGCTGGTGTGTTTGCAGTGATTGCATTTGGGTGGGTGAGGGTTTAATGGGACAGACCAGAAAACAATCCCAGTTGCATTTAATCTGTACACAAAGGCAGTGAGGCCAGGTATTGTTGTTCTGTGGCTGCTTTTGATGTAATTTATGCTATACTAGTATTGGAATCTAATAGTTTTATATATCTTTAAATATCTATATTTTTACTTGATATGACTGTTAAAGTATTATTGGAGTTAATCCTTCACTTTTTATGTTCAGCAGAATTCAGGTATAGTGCTGTCTTTGAAAAATAATAGAATTCTGTCTGCATGGCGTTGCCTGAAAATCAGACAAATGTGACAGTATTGCTGTTCTTTTTGGGTCCACCTGTGTACTAAACATAAATATTTTCATTCTTTAGTAGTACAACAGACAAAAGCTTGATAGTATTTCACTTGTCTTGAGTCTTGTATCTCTTGTAAAATGAAAGCATCTGTTTTGGATTCCTTGAACTTGACACTTCTGCTGTGTGAACAGTAGTCAGTGGTGTCATAAAAGCATTGCCGTAAAAATAGTAAGAATAACAGAATGGTGTCTACAGGTATCTCATGATCTTTTCATGACAGTATAAGTTCACAGGGTAATGTCATAGCCATAGTTTTGTTAGGAAGATTCTGGGGAAAGGAGGTCTAGAATCTGCAGGTTGTGGAATTTGCTAGGAATGAGAGCAGTCCTGCCTGGAGCTGCTGGATTTCAGATTCTGGTTGTTTCAGCCAGTAATTGTATTTAACAGTGAAAGCAGCTGCAGAGGATTTTCCCCCCTTCTATTTAAATAAGTTGATAATTTTCATTTTATTTCTGAAAAAAACATGGCTTTGCACAAATTTCAAGCAAACAAAAAACACAGCAAAAAAACCCCAAAATAGCTGATTTCCCTAAATGCATCAGTAACACAGAAACCACGAAGAATAAGAACCAGAGATCTGGTGAAATTTTTCTTCTTTTCTTTTCTAGCATTTTTTAAAATTTAAAACTCACATCTTGAACCATTGTCAGAAAGTTGTGGTGTGAATTTATAAAACAATTAGTGGATAAAGGTTTTTCTCTCATTCCAACCTCACCTACCATAGAAGATGGTCTTGCACAAACTTTGATCACACACTTGATATCCTTTTGTACTATAAACAGCCAGACTCCTTTTTGCCCCCTGTTGCAATAGTGGGGTTTTTTTCCCATTTGTTGATTTTAAATGCTCAGTTTCTTCTCCCTTCCATTCTTTGTTTTCCTGTGTCTCTCAAATTCTCCAATTTTCATCCATCCATGGACTTCTCAATTGTAAACTAGGCCTGAGTGACACTGACACTGAGATTAATACTTACACCCACTGTGGGATTGCCTTGGTTATAACACAAATTTTGTTTTCTTTCACTAGAATGTTATGGAACAGTTCAATCCCGGGCTGAGGAATTTAATAAATCTGGGGAAGAATTATGAAAAAGCTGTTAATGGTAAGTTTTCCAGGCGCTGCATTTAGAAAGAATGTTTAATTCTCTGTTAAATATACATATTGGATATGACAGTTGTGTTTATAGTCTTAATTCCCAAGTTGAACCTTGGATATGTTTATTAAGAGGAAAAAAACCCCAACTAACAAGCACAAATATACAAATATATGTACCTTCTGTCCAGTCTTTTGGGGTTTTTCCACTGTCCTGGAGAAGTTGCACCACAAACACTTAGACACAGAGCTCCTGCAAAATAAACTGAAAGTGGGTTTAAGTAACCCACATTGGAATAATAAGTGAAAAAAAACAAATTATGTAAATTAGGTGTTATTTTTTTTCTCTCTAAAAATACCTTCCAGAGATATTTCACATTCTTAGATCTGTTCCTGCTCACCTGCACACGTCACTACTTAAGTAACCCTGAGTACAGAACAATGTGAATTAGTTCAAGTTGCAGGAGTGGATTCATTTTTTTGTTGTTGTTGTCCATACTAATCCTGATGGTATCTTTTGCACTGACTCAAAATCAGAATGAATTTGAATTTCAATCTAAGGACCAGTCTCTCAACCATTTTAGAATATAATTGCCTGATTCCATTATTGACTTCACAGAAACAATCTAAGCAGGGCTTTCCAGGACTGGGCTCCAGACTCCCAGAGCCTGCACTGTGGGACCTGTCAGAGCCTGCTCCATTTCCCCATGCAGACCTGTCAAACTGCTTGATACCATATTAAAGCCATGTAAAATCTCTCTAATTTTGCCTCACTCGAGCCTCTGGCACATCTTTCTCCAGGAGAAATGGGATCCTGCAGAAGTAGTGCATAGCCAAACAGACACTGACATCTCTCTTCATGCAAATTTTAGATCTGGCTTGAGAAAAAGATAAAAGCAAAGCCTGCTAGAGATGAAAATAGGGAAATGTTGACTTATTTGTGGCAGTGGATTAACATGTGGTTACCTAGTGCCTGACCTTAGGAATTACAGGTAGTACCAGAAGGAATAACAAGTGTTTTCATATTCATTTGAAATATTTCTATACCGGTTTCTGAGGGTTCTGCTTTTCACACACTTTGCTGTTGATATGTTACATTTTGTTACATTTGCCTTTAAGCCTAGCTGATAAGGTGTATCTAGCATAAACTCTTAATTTTAAATGAATATTTACAGTGTTGCAACAACTGTTGCAAAGTCATCTTTGGACTCTCATAAATTGGTAATCTTTTCACCATCAGCTCTGAGTGGTGTAAATAGATCTGTTACAAGGAGTAAATACTTTATTGCTAATCAAACACTTTGCAGCTTTCCAAAAAAGTTGGAGTAGGCTGACAACATAAAACTTACAAGAACTCCAGATATGTTTGTAATGTATATTTCTACACTTCGAGGATGAAAGGTCAAAAAGCCCTCTCTTTTTGCAGAAATAATTTATATTCCATAGTACTGGTGAAGGGACTATGCAAGCAGGGTTCTTGATTTAGCTTGGTTAGAACAGGGAAAATCACACGTTTCCTTCTTTTTTTAGTGCTTGTATTAGGAGAAAAGAGTGACTTGGGGCTGTCTTGAGAAAACACAGGAAGGAAGAATTGGACTGGCATCAAATCCTATTGTGCAGGTGGCACACTCCTCCACCAGCAGCGCCAGTAAAATTCTTCTGCTCAGAAATTTTGAGTACAGAGCTTAGTCAGAAATCACCCTTTCTGATGCAACAGAGCCTCAAAGAGAATATTTGTTTGAGTTGGAAAATTTTCAGGCTTCTTGGTGAATATGCTGTTATGCAACCAAAGATGTCACCTTACTAGTAAAAACTATAAAATACAGACCTGTAATTGGCAATTATATTTCTCTCAGAAAAAAAGAGGATTTTAAAGTCCACAGCGAGGCTCTGCTTGACTTTCACTTTAGGTCAAGTGTGTACTACTACCAAAAAGTTATGACAAATAACTTCAATAGGTCATTTTTCACATTAAAGCTTGCCAGTTTGTCCCTGTTATTTCTTTTCTTTGTGGTGTGCAGATGAGTTCTAGGCTCTGAAGATGCACTGCAGCCACTGTAGGTCTCTCCCCTGTGTAAGATGTTTCTCCCCACTGGCCTCCCTGCAGCTTCAATCCCAACGTTTCCATGTTCATTCCAGCGAAAATGGCTTTGCTCTTTAAATCAGCCTAACCAGGAAATTATTAACTGGGAATAACTGAAACTTCGTGGTATGTAGTAAGAGCTTATTGGTTCCTGTAACAGCCAACTTTAGAGGGAAATGATGATTTGTTTTTGAGGGGCTCCACATCTCCCTGGGACAGCTGCAGGTCCATGGTGTTGTGGCCAGTTGCCACTTCCCAGGGCTGGCTGGTCACCATGAGAGACCTCAGCACTCTCAGTAAGTTTGGGATAGCAGTTTGGGTTTTTCCAGCAGTTTTCTCTGCACCAAGGAAATTTGCTATGTCCTGACCAATGGCTCATGGCTAAGCTTTCCCACTAGATTCTGATTGCCTCTGGGTATGCACGGGAGCTGGAGCTAAATAACAAACTGAAACTTCATTAATATATTCTGGAGTTCTGTCTTTGCTTCCTGGTTTCACAGATCAGCAGGGAGCACAGGGGCTTTCCTAACTTTCTCTGACAGAAGGAGTTCCTTGTTGCCATATACCCCTCTCTTACTCTGTGCACTGGATGACAAGACTTCATAGGATCATACATTAATAAAAATTGAAGGTGTTTTGATTTTTTTTTAACTTTTTTTTTTTTTCACTCACCCCCAGTTATGGTAGTGGCTGGAAGAGCATATTATGATAGCCTTGCAAAGATTGGAGACATATCAGCAGATTCTCCAGTTTCTAAAGAATTAGGTAAGTGAAAACTCATTTTTTAAATTACTCCAAAGTATTAACTTTATTTTGCTTCCCTGCTGGCAGTTCACAGGACAAATGTGAATCAAATGTGAAACAAATAGATAAGGATCAGTAAAAGTATGTTCTACTGTTATATAACATGGATGGAAGGGATTAGATGCCTTTAAGGCATGTTATTTCTCAAGACACTTACAGTGTTTTGACAAATTTAGCTTTTTTCCCCCCTCCTTTTGTGAATATATATCTTTCTATGCATTCAAAAGCATGTATTTTTAAGCCCCTATAATTGTAAAGGTGCGGAGGTGAAGGTTCAAATACTTTTGCAACAGAATATTGGTATGAGGAGTCCTCATGTACAACAGCGGTTCTAAACTGAAACAATTTTCTGGTTGAGTGTCATTGTGAAGGGTTCAGTTTTACTTCACTACTTTTGATCAAGTGTATCACTAAAAATTCTCAGGTGCATTTATATTTATTTTCTACTTGAGCTTTTGAAAGAGAAACTGTAGACTCAAAGACAGATTAATTTTACATTAATATCAATCCACTTCAATTCTGTACTCTCCTGAAAATAATTTTTGAATATTTGAAAGATCAGCAGCAGCACTTGACCTTGACAACTTCACTTCTGTAGGCTGAGCAGCATAATTGCTACACTGGGCAAAAGAGTACAAAGTATTTGTGTATTTCTGACAAAAGATTCTCGTGTCACTGCAAAGCAAAGAACTGGGACCTATACTGCAAACAGGAAACATTTGCTTAATGCCTTCAATTGCTGTTTGACAAAAATAACTTGATGACGTGTCTTGCCTCTGAACTTTTGATTTTGGGCAATGTAAGACCCTTCTCGTGATGTAATTTGCATCCCCTCCTGTAACTCACGATAGTTTGTTTATTCAGCTGATTACAATGGTTGGGTTCAGCAATTTTTTTTTTTCATGGCTCTGGAGAAGTAGAATTGAGGGGACAGACCCCTCTTGAAAGGTTTCTGTGTGGCTGGCTGCATTTTTATGGTTTGTTCTGAAAGCACTTGTGGGTGAGTGCTGAGGGCTGGGAGTGGTGGAACAGCAAACAGGGCAGAGCAAACAGTCCCGGCCAGCAGCTCCTCTGTTTGCTCTGCAGGCTGTTTACAGAAAGCAGAGCTGCTGCTGTCCAACTGTAAAACAGTTAAAAGAAATGGCTATGCAGAGTCTTATGAAATAGCAGAAAATGCACAATTACAGTTTTTGCAATCAAGCAGCTGGTCAGATGCATGGAAGCAACTGGTCTATGACTTGTCACTGTGGGACATTGTCTGCTTATTTGGAAATGTTATTATTATTGGGTAATCTTCTGCTGACTTCTGGAAATAGCTGGTTTTCCCTATTATTTGGGACAATACAGAATTGTGATTGAAAACATATTTTTAACTATGAATTCCATCCTACAACTACAAATCTTTTTCAAGATATACCATATTGAGGAAACACAGCCTTCTTCCCTGCTTTCTGTTCACCTTGTGCTTCAACTGTTACTGCAGAAAAATCTATTCTTCTTAAGGCAAACAGTAACCCTGGATTTCTTCCAACATACTCTTTGATGGAATACTTAATTTAGAGATAAGGAAAGTCAATGAATGCTGGAGAAGGCAGGATAATGTAGTTAGGAGTCTGTGACAGATCATTTGCATTTTCAAGAAAAAGTCTTACAAGTTCTGAAGCTGGGCTACAATATTATACTATTTACCGAAGAAATAAGATACACCCAGGTGTCTCTAAAAGTATCTGCTTGAAAAGAGAAGTATTTACTGTACACTTTTGTGTTTTAATAATATTGCAGTGCATGCTGAGCAGTATGGGGTGCATAAGGACAAATCAAACTTTGCCCATTCTTGGGCCCTCTAATTCCAGGGGAGCTGCTGCAGCCCCCTGTGCAAATCTCATCCAGGAGTTCCTTTACACTTGCCAAAAGACAAGTGGTTGACCACTAGCAGCTCTGTCATGCATAATACTTCTGTTATCTCTGCAAATTAGAGGTGGTTTCACAGTTCAAACCCAAACCTGCTGGGTGACCTAGAGAGTATTCACTGCCAGTGTGATGTAAAGATTGGTATCAAACCCACAGCCAACCCTCCCTCCTCACAAGGAAACACAGAACGTGGGCTTCTGACATGAGACAGGAAAATGGACACCAACCCCACAGCAGGGGACAAAGAGAAATGGAATAGAAATAAAGGAGATTTTTTTTCTTTTTAAGCAGAGAGGCTGGAGAAGTCATGGGGGAAAAATCAAGTAAAAATTCCAGAAATCCTTTCTTCTGTTGAATGAGATTGGAGCAGAAGAGGGAAATGAGAATGAAAAGGAAATCTGGATATTCCAGCTGATTCAGAGCTTTTGTACTAAGTATCTCTATCTTTCAAGTCTGGTTGAAGCTCTCTGCATTATTTTAATACAGAGTAATTTAAGCAAATTGAGGAAGTAGAACAATGTACTGCAGTCATAACATAATCCTTATGAATAAGAGATGAGTTGATTGAGTCAACATTCTTTCTAATTTTGTATTTCCCTAAATTTCTGAGCTTGTAGTCCCTCAGACTTGGCTATGAGCACTCAAAGAACAGAATCTGAATTTACGTGCTTCGAGCTCTTTTGCAATATGGAATTTGCATACCTTTTTTCCTAGGCACCTTTTGGAAATCTCTCTAGAAAGAAAAGATAGAAAACAAGAAGCTGCATGTTTTAAAATGTTAAGATTTCATACTATTCAAATTTCAGCATACCACACCAGCACAAAATGCTGTGTTTCAATAATGCAGTAAAACCACTTTCACACAGACACTTCCCCATTGATTAAAATAGTAACTTTCACGTGTTGCTAATTGCTTTTGTCTTGTCCAAAACACAAAGGCTTGTGAGACTTTGTCACGTCCATTTTTAGTGCTTATAATTTAAATAAAATCTCCTCTAGTAACACGGGCTGTCTCTGTAGGCTTCACTTGCACAGGGAATTGGGAAATTATTTATATGCTTGCCTATGGAATTCTGCTTCTCATATCTTCCCAACTATCTTCTCCAGCACCTGCCAGTTATTGTAGCTACATCTCATTTTATATTGTGGGTGTAAAGTCCCACTTAATTTGTTGTGTAGCAACAGTATCTACAGCAGTCACCCACTCTTACATTATGGGTCTGTACCCAGAGCTTGTTGCTCAAGAATTAAGGAGTGTCAACTATTAATTTCTTGTCCAAATAGAAGAAGAAACAAAAATCTTACATTGCATAGTTTTGATCAATGGAACTAAATTGCAGAAGATCTGTATGTTAGTAGGACAATCAGAGGAGGTGAAAGTCTCTTTCCAATCTACCAAGACTGATAATTTATCTAAAGATTACTCTGATTTGCAGGCTTGTTTTTTATAGTTGCATTGTGTTAATACTTAATTGAAACAGGTATGCAAGAGTTTCTGCTCATCTGCAGTCTAAAATGGGAGAATTTGGGAGAATTTGGGTTCCTTTCAGAAGGATGAATGTAGCTAGGTCTGCTTCCATTAAAATAAAAAGGGGAGGGAGGAGAGTTGCTGGCTTACTTTAACACATATACACTGAGCCTGGCAGCTGGAATCCTGTTTCACTTAGAAAGATGACACCGTGCACTCTTCCCTTCCCGGCTCATTTCAGCTGGAGAGGAGAGATCTGACATCTTCTCCACCTCACTGCATCCATGCCATCCCTGTAGAATCAACAAACCAATCCCTATCAATCAATACCTTTGGAATGGATTGTGTTGGACAGAAAGGAAAGTGAAGCATGCCAGCAACTGCAGAACCTTTAGCACCTCATCAGGAGGAAACTTCTGGGAAAGCAGCTTAGAGGCTGCAGTTTAAGTAGTTAGAATCAGGCCAGCTTCTCCTATGGAGCATTAATAAAAGGGTCTTCTGCTGTATTTATAATATTCATTTGGAGAAGCCACTCCATTCCTGTGCTATAAAAGGAAACTACACAGTGAGCTGTCTTGAAAGGGAAATACAAAGAATTTGTGGGGTTTTACAGGAATAAGGTTTTGTATCTTCCAGTTACACAGTAACATTCTGGGCTTGTGCTATACAGACCTCCAGTATGCTAAAAGAAAGGTGGAAGGAGATGAGCCAGTCTTGGGTGTAAGTTCTGTAATATTTCCCTGATAGAATATAAACCAGAAATGATAGTTTCAAGAAGCACAGTGAACAAGAAGTGGGTTTGTTACTGAACATGAAGAATTTGTCTAGAAACGGATACTGCAGTTTGTTCTTACAGAACTACATAAAACCAGTTTGTTCAGTATACACTTACATCATTGTAAATTTTGTCATGAAGACTTCCAGATAAGTTACACATTTTTAGGTTCTAGAAATGGCTGATGGGAGGAAGCAGAATATGAAAATACACAAGGCCTTTGGTAAAGATTGCAGTAGCACCAGAGAAAAGAAAGACAGATATTCATAGGATTTCAGTGATATTTTTCCAGCTATTTTTTCATGTTAAGTTAGATAATAGGTTACATTTTTCAGTCAATTTTAATATTTTATTCCCCACCTGCCCCAGTCTTACTGCACCCTATACACCAAAGCTGATTCTCCTGTTTTTAGTCAGTGACAAGATGGGGTCTAACACTCCTGTAGCTGTGACCTGCTCAGGGTGATGCAGTTGTGTGATGCAGTGTGGTGGTGATGGCAGCAGCACAGCTGTCTGGCACCTGCAGCTGTGAGAGCCCCTGCCTGTGTGCCTGACTCTGGGCTTCAGCTCAGAAACCCCCAGTGATACCCGTGAGCACAAACCCTCCAGGGAAAAATACAGACTCAAAACACCTGCAAGGAGTGAGACTTGATGTCTTCCTGCTATAGGGACTAAGAGTTCTGTGTTCTCCAAGGCCTGAGAAGATAGTGGAGGGGCTCCTTAAAGAGTTTCTCACTGTACTGGAACACACAAATTTCAGGTGAGCCTCACACACACCTTGCAGTGGGAGCCCTGGGAAGGATGCCCTGGACCTCACCTGTGTGTCCATGCAATGTTTCCTGGGTTGTGGCCAGGTCTGGCTAGGCAAGAGTGGCTCCTGGCCCTCTGTGTGCACACAGGTGTGTGCTCCCCCAGCCTGGACCCCCCCAAGCATGGCACCATCACCAGGGGCTCCTTCAGGGCAGGAGGATGTTCCCTCCCACATCTCTAAGCTAAGGATGCTGAGCAACCACAGCCTTCCCTCACCACCAGCCCCAGGTAACATAAGCCTGAAAATGTACAATAAAGAAAATGTACTTCTTGTGCTCTCAGTGAGAGAAAAGCTGAGAAGTAAATGACAACTTTGTGAGGAAAATAACGTCATGTTTGTAACTAGCTTGTAAATCCTTTAGTGAAAGTCTAACTATATTTAGTCTGTACAGGCAGCTCTTCCTGCTGAGTTATTTCTCAACAAAAAAAAATAATCCAGTATCCATTGTAGATGTCACTAACAGTCCCGCAGGACAGGGAACTAAAACCAATTGTCTTGGACTTCTGAGAAAGAGAATTTTATCAAAACTTTTGGCTCAATTTAGATGTGGGGTTTTTTGGTTTGGGGTTTTTTTGGACACTGCTAAGACTGTGAAACTCAGTGGCAGTTCCAAAATGCTGTAATGAAAGTTGCAGTGCTTCCTTGTGGTTTATTGCATTTCATGTCATATTTATAATGATGACTTAAATATTTACCCTCTCTGGTACTGGAACCCATAAAAACTTCAGTTTTTGCTGGTTAGCATGATTTGTTTGTTCCATTCCTGCTGTAAAACAGAGATTAGCTCTCTTGTATGATCTTCCTAAACTAATCTGCCTCAAACCAGCAGGGTTTCATCCAGGCAAGTTCAGGCTTGTGGCTGTATTGTAACTTACTTTCTTTTCACCTGGCTTGTGTGAAGATTACGAGTCACTGCACACCACTGCAGCTCAGGTATGAAAAGCTGTGGTATACAGGGCTTCCAAGGCCCTATGAAAGATGAGTCTCTGACATACAAACCTTAATATATTGTGGGTTTATATGTTTGGGTAAAAAAAAAATAATAACAAAATGCCTGCAGCAGACTTAATATATATTAGTAATGGAGTAACAGGTGGAAAAACAAGTTTGTAATTTTTCATGCTTTATTTACATGGCATATACTTTTCCTTTCCTTTTTTTAACATTAAAATTTAGTTTATGTGCTTACCAATCACCTGAGACAATCTGATTATTTCATGTTGATTAGCATCTGTTCAATGATATAGTATGTTTAAAAAAATTCTAATCTCTGAATTTTTTTTTACTAAGAGATCAAAACATCTTGTGGGAGATGGGGGAACTAGACTGAACTTTGCTGAATCTGCAATAAAGTCACATTCCTCCTTAGAATACAATGTGAGCTAATGTTTTTGTTCCATTTAAAACAGGAAAATAGGAGCATCACCCCAAGAACAAACTCAGAGTAACTGGAAATCAAAATGATCTTGTTAATCTCATAAATATTCACTCTTGTCTAGCCTTATGTGGGAATAAGTAATGGATTAGCAGTTCATTGCCCACTTTATAGCATGGTATGAACTGTGTAGTTCTTTCTAAAATCACCTGTGTCCAGCTGAAAGAATTTGGCATTAATTTTAGTCTTAGTAAAGTATATTTAAAAAGCAAGTTGATCCTTGGGTTTAACTGAATATGGCTTATAAAGAGGCATAGACTTTCCAAGGTATAAAGAGCTGAGCAGTATTCTGTTCCTTTTAATATTTAAATATCCCAAAGTTTTAAAGAAAAATAATCATTTTAATTCAAGTAATTAAAATTCTGTCTTCCGTACTGAGAAAGTCCTTTGTTGTGTGGTCCTAAACTATTTCACATGATCATCAATGAAGTTTTAGGACAAGAAAAGAGTGGCTATATATAGTTTTGATCCTGGGCTACAAAAGGAAATGATATCATAAGAGGTGCTAGGCTACTTCTATTCTACTAGAATAGAAGTGAACTGTGCTCTATCCCTTCATTGTTTGCCTAATTATGAAATGGGAAAAGGTTCTTTGAATAAGAGGATTCTTTGATTCTCTTTCCCATGCTGAGAGCAATGTGTAACCTAATGACAGGGAAGTGTTCAAGAGAGTATTGCCAAGTATGTGTCAGTGAGATACAGACAGGCACTTGTCTGGGTAGGTTATATATGGACAGGCAAACATGGACATTGCAAAATAAAGCTAATATTTGGGAAGGACAGAACTTGGTGTACAGTAAAATGCTAAAAGTCCCCTTTGCTCCAACAGATGCATCTTGTGCCTAGGAAGTTCTCTGTGCTGGGTGAAGCAGCTGTGGACTCCTGGCCAAGAGTGTTGGCTGTGATATAGCTGGAAAGAATTAGTTTGACTGGATAAAAACAGAGGCTAAAGTTTTAGGCTTTTTTGGGTTGGGTTGTTTGGGTTTTTTCACTTGAATCAGATGAAAATTTGATTGTGGTCAAAGACACTTGAAAAGTCAGCATGGGCTAGAATCCATTTTTTCCTCTGGAGCCATATGAGGAACACAGCAGTGAAGTCCTTTGGGAAGGAGCAAGTGGAGCACTGGAAGTTCATTAGTTCCAACACCAGCAGTGCCCAATTCACAAAATTAACAACAGCGTCCTGCACAATCCTATTTATTGCTTGCTGGTTTTGTCTGGATGTGGAGGCAAAATACTTAGACTGCTTAGACTTAGGCATCTTGCAGGACTGTTTATCTCATCTGTATCAGTGAGACTGGAAAGTATTTATTCATTTCCTTTAACCCTTAATCTGTTTTAAATTAACTAATTTATTTGCTTCTTATATCGCAGAAACATTTCTGTTGTTCACAGCCTTAATGAGAACTCTGCATATTTTAAAATTAATCTCAGAATGCTGTTTAGAATGCAAAGTTCTCTTTGCTTCTATTTTTATTTTATTTACAGATTTTATTTATGTATGGTTCTAGCTGCCTCAGGGTATTATATCTAGCACGTGGAGTGGACTTAAAATACTTTACTCTACTTTAAAATCTCTTCCCCTTTTCTTGAGTATTCTTTTTTTTTCTCCTTCCCTTCACCTTCTGCAGTCACCTTCACAAAATGGCACTGAATGGTCATGTGTCAATGCCATTTTGTGAAATGAATTACAGGGAGATTTACTCCTGAATTCTTATTCCATGTTCGCTCATGCAGTAAGGAAAGGCAGACTTGACCTAGTCCTATTGATTTATGTGCATATTAGTATTAATTCTACAGAGGGGGGGAGTGTGTTAAAGCATTCTGGACACATTGTATCAGAAGAAAAGTGCAGTTAGAGCTGGGCAAGTTTTACATTATTTTATCCTTCTTTATGATTTTCTTCCTTCATATGTTAAATTCCATTAAAGCTTTTTTGTTTCATTAAAGCATCTATTGCAGAGTCAAATCCTTCCTATCCTAAATAATAAATTTAACACGTTTGAAGCTTAGCAGATATTTTGTTCAATCATACTTATTTGTTGTACTGTATTCCTTTGAAACTTCCTCCTGGGGGCTGTTGTTTTTAAAGGACTTTGTTTCTAACTTTCCCCTGTCATAAATGCCTTTTTTCTGGGCAGAGGGTGACCTGGAGAAAAGACCATCTTGCCAGCAATAGCATCTGATAACACACTTGGACTATGCTGTCTCCATGTGCACCTTTGACTCAGCCTTTCATTCTCCTGTTTAATAGAAATAATTATGTGGCTTCATCTCTAAGACACAAAGTTAATCAACCTGCCCTGAATACAAAACAGGACAGCAGGAGGTAAATGAGTGATATAATTAAGCATTTTGCCTGTTCCCAGACATCTAAAAAAAGTCTAAGATAATCTCACTATTAAGAGACTTGAAATTTTTCAAGAGCAACCTCCTCTAAATAAAACAAAATTGAAGTATATTTCAAGTAAGCTGATGTAATTAATGCTTTTATTGATTCTAATGTAGCTATTTGGTATTTTACAAGTTTAAGTGATTTTGTAGGTAGCTGTTGATACTTGTTTCCACAACAGAACTCTATCGATTGAGTTCCATTTTTATTTCTGACTTGATCAAATTCTTTTAGACTTCACAAGAACAGTCAACACAAGGTGAAAAGGTGAATAACCTGAACAATCAGCCAGTGCAAACAGTGAGGTTGAAGTGTAACTTCTGCAGAAGTTCTGGCCTTACAATGAGTATTTCTGAGAGAAATTGCTTGCCTTGGTTTTTATCTCCTGGGCAAGACAGCCTTTCAAGGCTGTTTTCTTGCTCAGGGGATGCTGTATATGGAGAAATGACTGTTGCATCCTTTGGGCTCATGATTTTTATTGTAACAAACCCAACATTAATGGAATTCTAGTCTGTATTACTTTCTCAATAGAAAATAGAGATACAACCAACATCCTTGGTTAAGCCTAAAAATACTCCACAGATTCCTGAAGTTTCAGCTTAAAAGATCTTTCTGTGGGTGCACTAAATCTAATTGAAACAGAAATAAATTTACCATGGAACCAATACTCTTCATGGTCCTATATCAGATTGTAGCTGTATTATGACACATGGTTTCAAGAACTGTATATGAGGAATGTTTGTTTAATTTTTAAGTCATTTAAGATATTTGAGAAGTCCCCCCAAAATCCTTTTCCAAAAGAGATGGATGTTTCCCTTCCCTACAGTGCACCTCTAAGGTAATAGAGCAAAGTATCAGAGCAAGTATCTGTGAACATCTACAAGTGCTTTTTTGTTTTCTAAAACAAAGTGGGAATATTTAATGTACACCTACTTCATTCAATCACAAAGATTTCATGTTCAGGATGTGGGGAGATGGAAAGCAGAGAAAAAGTATTGTTGAAAGGCAAGTATTTTAATAGTTATGCTTATCATCAAGACCAGTGTTTGTTAATTAATTGCATAATATGATGCCTAAAACTGGTTCAAGTTTACAGGATGGCTGCCACAAATTGGACTTTAGTGGCCTGATATCATGTGCTCTGTTCATGCTGTTTTGTTTGGTAGGTTTGGGGGTTTGCCAATAAATGATGACGAGGTTAATATTTGGTTATCAGGTATTATAAGCACTCATATAGAACCTAATCATGAGCAGATTTAATAACATAGAGCAGAATATTTTAACTGATGTGAGAAATACATGTTTGTCTTCACCTTAAGTATTTTTCTGTACCCTTTTGCAAGAGCTTGGCCTTAGGTTATGCTGCCATTAATCCAGAGTAATCCACTATCTTTCTTAGAGCTAATCTATAATTCACCATGATGATTAAAATTCAAATATCATATTGAAGTTGTTCCATTTCCATTCTACTTGTATACTGTCCTGTGTAGGCTAGGGGTTGTTTTGTCTTTCCTGAATTAGTTTTCTACAAAATCTTGTCTCCTTGTATAAATTAATTCAGGAGACCACCATCCAAATGTGACTAACCCATTATCTTAAACTGGTAATAAAGAAACATGATATATGTTCACTGCAAAAATGCTCTCTATTTATCCAAAGTGCAGAATCTGATCTATAATTTAAATCTTAATAGATCAGAGTGTGGTTACAATGGATGGGTTCTTTTCATGTTTTGAATCAACATTTTGAAAGGGGAAATGAAATGGGTGAGCCAGTACATGCAGTGCTTGTGGATTCCTGGTGGCAGGGAGGAGATCCCAGAATAAAGTATATATATACACATTAAGTATAAATATGACTTTTGCCTGATGCCCAGTACAGTACAGGAAGTCTCTGGTTGAGAGCAAAAGAAAATGCAATTAGGGACAGAATCACTGACAACTAAACACAGTTTAAAAGTGTTCCAGAACACTCTAAAATAAACCCATCAAATAACCCAGCACAAGCCATTCAGAAGGAAGTGTAGCTTTCAAAGTTCTCTTCAGGACATGTTTTGGCAGTATTTTTTTGTAACAGAGGTGAAAAAGCCCGTTTCCAGGTGAGCACTCAGAGCTGAAGGGAACAGAAACAGCTCCGTGTGCACTCGGTGAATTTGGTGGGGCAGGCAGGGAGGGAGCTGAGCTCAGTCAATGCCCCCCTTGTTGGGTGGCTGTCCCTGCTCAGAACGCCGGCCCTGCCAAGGATTAGCTCAGTGCTCTGCCTTGGCAGCCGCTGCTCACAGTGGGGCTTTTACACAGAGGGGGAATAAGTTTGTTTTAAAAGCACAGAAATCTCTACGGGTAATTATTTTGAGGGCCATTCCCATTCTCACCCTGAATTTTTGTAGCTTCCCAAACAGCTTTCTAGTCTGTGTATGTAAAACCAAACAAACTTTGGAATTTTATTTGTATTTCTTGATAATTTTCCCTGCTTTCTTTTATCAACATTTTCCTTTTTAAGTTGTAGATAAGTATTCACAAAACTCTTCTAACTTTAAAAGCCCATTGAAGTCTAAAATGTATCTTTTGAGTTGAGTTGGTGAAACAGAAACAGAAGGAACTAAAGTGCATTCACTTCTGAAGCCTTAAAATAACACTGCTCACCTCCATTGCTTCAAATGTTTGTGTAACTACTTATGTTTACTTTTCTATTGCAGGTGAGCAACTAATTACTATAGCACCTCTCACTTCTCATAGTATTTTTATTGCTGTAATCACCAGCAATTTTAAATATGAACAAAAAAACCACAGCACTCTGTGGGCTGTACAGAACTCAGAAAAACTATATATATATATATATTAAAAAAAAAAAGCACTCCTCTGTGACTGTGAATTCCTTGTGAATTTCTTGCTAGTCAAGGGGTTGTCTGTTCTCACTGCATTCCAATTCTTTCCTCTACGTGTCCTGCAGTCTGTTGTGCAAAGTGAGGTAGGGGTGGGCAGTGGAGCAGGAAGAGAGATTCCTGAAAAGCCAGGAGAGACACATGTGTGTCTTCCTGTACCACCTGCTGTTTCCCCATAAACAACAATGCAGACCCACATTTTATAAGATTTAGTTGAAAATCTGCTGTGTCATACTGCTTCTCAAGAGATGTGGTTCTCATTTCAAAGAAACTAAGATTTTGAGATGATCTAACTGGAGGATGACAAATCAGAAGGGAGAAAGGTGGTAACATATTGTGGATGCTTCTGCCTGATGTGACATTACCAAGTCACCTGCACTATGGGGAGAGACAGGCTTGGATGTCTGTGCAGATGAGAAAGAAGATGAGAAGGTTCTCCTAAAGAGTTCTGTCATTCGTTTATTGAGCCAATTTTTTTAATTATTGGCATCTTTTGGGAGCTTTTCTGAACAGCTGAATGATTTTAAGCATTATGGGATGATAAGTTTTTGCTCAGGGGTTCTCAAAGAATATGGATGGTAGAAAACAAAATTCATACAGCAGCGTGTTGAGCACTTAATGCATCCTTTCTATTTTAACTCAAAAAAAGGGAAAGGAGAATTGGCAAATGGGAGGGACACACAGTCCCATGCAGTGACTGCCAGTGAGGTGCAGGAATTACAGAACTGTGGTCACTCTGCAGCCCTGCCTGTGCACGAGGACAGCACAACTCCAGGTACCTGTGGCAAATCCAGGTGGGACAGCTGCAAGGCTGATTGAGGGATACAAGGATCACTGGAGGAGGTGTGCCAGGGAACCAGCTGTCAAACTGAACCTGCCAGGCCTGCCATGCAAATGGAGTGCCAGGAAAACACATCTCTAGTCAAGGCTCCCACATGCAGCCCAGTTTGTGGCTCTGATCACGGTCCCAGCACTTCCAGTTCAGGTGGTGGCTCCTGGTCAGGAGCTGGCAGCAGTGGGCTGGTGTGATTTGGGTGCAATCAAACTGGGCCTTTCCAGCTGCTCTCCTCAGAAGTGTTGCCATCTCCCAGACAGGGCTGGCACACTTGTGTGCCCGTGCCAGGGCACGGAAGGGCGTGGGGCTGACGTGGCCATGAGCAGCAGGCAGGGTGATGTGGCTGGCTACAGGCAGGGCAGCACCAGGCTGCAGTTTGCACTGCTCTGCACAGCCACACCCAAAAGGTGGAGGGATGTTTCCTCTGTATCCTCCTGAAGCAAAATGGAACAGTTCAGCTTTCAGCTGCTCACGCTCCTGACTGGGTGTGTATGTTTGTGCTGGAAGAGAGCAGAGCAGAATGGGATATTCAGGTGAGGATGCTGAGGAATCTGCTTTGCCTTGGCCGCTGGTTAATGCTGCACAGGTGGGAATTCCTGTGTGGATCAGGTCTGTTTTAGCAGGTGTGCAGCAAGGGAACTGAAAGGTTGCTTTGTTGACTCTGAAGGTGCAGTAACTTCATAAACATTGAAGTTTATTTTTCAGACTAAGAAATGGATAGCGACTATTTGGGTAGTAACAACTTGTTTGCTATTCTCTGACTTGTCATGAAAAGAAGCTGTTAACTAAACCAACAGGGGTGTTCTGGAGAGAAGGAAGTATTTCCTAGCACTCCATGTCTCTTCTGTACAACAATGCATGATTAGTTATTCTTCTATCACTTATGAACTGCTTGCTTTGTGGCCAGAGTGAATTATTCATTTCAGTTGCTGTGATGAGCAACAGCAAGAAATTTCCTACCCCTCTCAAATATAACCATTAATGAGTATTTTAGTTAAATGTATTTTATTACTGCTCTTTGTTAACTAACTTCAGAAGTCTAAGAAAGAAACCAATATAGCTGTATGTTTATCAACAGGCCAAGTTCTGGTAGAAATTTCAAGAACACACAAGAAACTTAATGACAGTCTAGAGGAGAGTGTAAGTTAAATAATTTCTTCTAATTCACTTTGCTTGTGAAATTATAAATTACTTTTGCCAATTTTTAATAACTCTTTATTCATTTGTTTTTAAAGTTCAAAAAATTTCATAAAGAAATTATATCTGAACTGGAGAAGAAAACAGACCTGGATGTAAAATATATGACTGTAAGTACACTCAATTCTAAAACTCCTATTTTGCCTATTGCTAGTCAAATAATTTTTTTTATGTTGTTTCCCAAGATTTAATTAATTGATACAAACGTTAATAGAAATGAACTTTAGATATATAAAGATGGCCAAGATTTTCATGGTTATTTTAAGTCAAAAAGGGAACCCCTGTATGACTTCATAGCTCCTTATAAAACTACAGAAGCTGCTGAAGTCATCTGGGGTGTGTGAGCAATATCTCAGAGCTCACAGTAATGCCTTTCAGTCCCTTACCCAGATACGTGGCTGAGTGCATTATGAGATGATGTAAATGCTTTGATTGCAGGCAACTTTAAAAAGGTACCAAACTGAACACAGAAGCAAACTGGATTCTTTAGAGAAGTCTCAGGCTGAGCTGAAAAAAATCAGAAGGAAAAGCCAAGGAGCACGAAATGTAACGAAGTATGAGCACAAAGAAATGGAGGTCAGTCCATTGCCTCTTATTTGTTTCTTTCTCTGTATGAGAACCGGTCAACAGAAAATGGTTCCTCAAAGCTGGTGTGTATTAAAGAGTTTGCACTGCAGCTGCAACTGAGCTCTCATTGCTCCAGTGTACATATTCACAGGCTTCTGGTTCCTTGATTTCATCCCTTGACCAATAATTGATCTGTAACTACACCTTTATGCAGAGCTCTACACAGGGAGCCAGCTAAACTATGCAAATTTAGTAGTAATTTGCTATGGAGTAATTTCCCTAAGTAGGCAGTGCCAACTTGTGTTTCCTAGTGCCTTTCCCACTGCCCTTAATCCAGCATTGCCATCTTGAGGTGAAATCTGAAATGGCAAGACACTGAAGAGAAACTGTTTTAAAATTAGTAAATCAGATTCTCATTGTCATGTGTCTCTCTGAAAATACTTGCCATTGATATTTTTATTTGCACAACACTTGTACTTCATGCTAGCTTATATATTTTTCTCCATATCTATTTTAATTTTCAAAGAAATCTTTGTGTATAACACAATACAGTAAGCGTAGGTAACAGCAGCTCCTATTTCTTACAGCCTGTATTTTAACCTGCATTCATAAGAGTTGAGGGTTTTTTGAAGGTTCTGGATCTGAGTTCAAGGATTAACATTTAATGAATCCTCATAATCTCAGACAAATATAGTTTAGTCTTTTTAGTAACTCATTTCCTAATGAAGCAGAGATCCATCACAGCTTCGTGTGAATAAATAAAGCTGCAGTGGTGCAGACAAAGGTCATTAGTCTAATTTGAACACACACCACACACACCCCCCTCACAACCCCTAAATAGGCTGATAATTGCCTGTAGGGACAATATACATGCACCTGATGAGATCAGGGAAGTCAGACCTGTGCAGGAAAAGAGAGGGACTTAGAAGTAGAGCCACCCTATTCCACCCTGCCTTTCCAAAAGCTTTTTAGAGTTTACTTAACTAATTGGATATAGCATCAAATAAAACTCAGAGACTCTATTTTTCCCTTTTTCCCTCAGTATTTGGAAACTGTGAGCTCTCGACAAAGTGATATTCAGAGATTTATTGCAGAAGGATGCAGAGAAGCTCTCCTTGAAGAGAAAAGAAGGTTCTGTTTTCTGGTTGACAAGCACTGCAGCTTTACCCAGCACATGCACTTCTACCATGTTCAGGTCAGTGCTGTGAGTGCAAACAGAAATGAAGCTCCTGAAATCCAGGCACACAGGGGATGTTGAGTATTTCCTGCAGCATGTGGACCAGACTGTCAGAAATAGATAAGAAGGACTGAAGTGCCAGACAAGTGTTGTACCCAGTTCACAGAAAATGTTTACAATACACTATTCTATGAAATGTATTGTAGCAAAAATCAAGGGTTACTGTGAATTTTTTTAAATCATGTATTAAGAAAAAAAATACATGGTGCTTCCAATATCTGACCCTACAAAAGAGTTTTTTTTACAGCATCTTAATTGTTTCAAAGAGGAATTCCTTAGAAGAATCTTAGAAAATACTTCCATTTTGCTGATGTAAACATTTTGGTATAAAGAAAGTTAACCAGTAGATCTGTGCAATTTTATGAAAAAGCCTATATTTGACAAGTATCTTTTAATTTGGATGCAGTGTGCGGACTTCCTAAAAGCCAAGCTGCCTGGGTGGGAGGAAATCTGTAGTGATGCCACCAAAGTGCCTGAAAAAGTCAGAATGATGATAGATGAGATCAGGACCCCTGGTTCCACGCCGGTGTCGGGGACGCCGCAGCCGTCGCCGATGGTGAAGAGAAACACCCTGGTACGTTCTTCCTCCTGCTCCTGGGCTCCCTGCAGTGCCTCTGCAGGGGCTTCAAGAGGCTCTGCTGGACCTCAGCATTTGGGATGGACTCCATAGTGTATCTCAGCTGGAATATACTGGGCTTGGGTGTGGAACCAAAGTCATTCAGCTGAAGCTGTGCTATGGGGAAAATACACAGCAGGGAAGGGGGAGCACATGTCCCAGCAAGGCTCAGTTCTCAGCTGGGTGCCCAGGGCTTCTCCTGCAGAGCTCAGCCTCAGGGCTACTTCTGTTCCAGCTATTCCATTTCCTGCATTCTTGTCTGTAAGTAATAGTGATTACATACTCAATAGTTCAATGTAAACTTAAGAAAAATGTTATTTTCTATTTTCTTTCCTTCTTCATTTCATGATTATTAGCTTATTGGAGTACAGGTGAAATTCTCATTTCTGCTGGTTTGCATGTTGTGTCATCATCAGTTGTTGCATTTCTAAATTATTATAAACAAGAAAAACCTGGAGATCATCATGCTGTTTGCAGAAAAAAAGGCTACTGTAGCCTCCCAACTAGCAAGTGTTTATCAAGCCTCTTACAAACCTTCGATCAGCAATTCCTTCTATAGGAACATGTGGGCTTTATGTCATGTTTAAATGTGTATCCTTTAGGAATATTTAAGCATTGCTCTCTAGAATTTAATCTTGCAAAAAGGTTATTGCTGTTCCCTCAGTATTGTGATACTGTTGTTTTTGTGGCTCCAGATTGGAAATGATTTTTATCCTCACCAAGAAAATGCATCCAAAGTGCCCCCAGCTCCCACAGGCAGGGCGTACACGAGCCCACTCGTGGATATGTTCAACAATCCTGCAGCAGCTCCCAAAGCACCTTCTGAAAAACTGAATCACTCAGCAGGTGAGTGTCCCTTCCCTGCAAACTGGGTAAGTGTGAATGACATCCTGCAGGGTTCAAAATTACCTCAGGAATTCTCTGCTACTACGATGATGTGAATTTCAGGATGTATAGAGGAGTAGGAAATGCTCTTTACAAAGGACTTTTATATAATTTACCTAACAGGAGAGAGATGTGTTATAAGAGAATTGTTTGCAGTAAAATGTAGGTCAGGGTAGGTCATTTCTATTTTAATCACTTTCTGAGTGTCAGTGATTAACCCAACTTAACTGCTCTCATGGGTTGCAATGTTATCAGCAGAAGGCATTCCATGATTTTACCATGATTTTTATATCTGAGTGTTTCAGTGCACACAAAAAACACTGACAGTCTCACTCTGGCTTTAAGGGCATGTAGCAGTAAGGGAGAAATGCACGTGAGACAAAATACACACAGTCTTGTAGTTCTCTGAAATTTAAAATCCTAGTAAGATTTGCTTCCCAAGTGTCTAATATATTGATTTTTATACTTCCTGTGATACAGGAAAGAACTAGGCCTAGACCATAGCATAAGAAATGCAGAACTCTTCAATGTGTAATAGAAATCCCAGCATTTCTTCCTTAAAAATACATTTACAATATATTGTACTAGTCAAATAACATACAGTTTTAAGCCTTCCTTTATTTTTTTTCTGATAAACATCTGGTGTCCAGAAAGTGCCAAGTATTTTCAAATGTCCTCAATGCTGAAGCTGGATGCTGAGGCACATTTGAAAGTGTCAGTTGGATTTTATACACAGTTCCATTTCTTAGAAGGGAAAATTTTCAAAGGCCTTTTCCAGCTATGATTGTTTAGTACTTTTCATGCCAAAAGAGGAAAGAAGTAGCCAGTTAAAACTCACAGAACCTTTTCTGCCTGTTGGTTCCACTTTATTATGCTGGGTGTGTGCATATAAAGGCATGTGCAGGCAGTGAGAGGTGTCTAAGTACAAACTCCATTTGCACTTGATTTTTCCTTTATTTTTTTTCTTCCCAGATTACTAGTTGCATTTATTTCTGTGTGTCTAATTTTTATTTGGTATTTTTTTCTTTTTTTGACAGAGAATTCAGATGATGCCAGTTTATCACGTTCAACTTCTGTTGCCACGGGATTAAATATAATGAAAAGGCAAAAAGTGAAGACAATCTTCCCACACACTGCTGGAAGCAACAAGACATTGCTCAGCTTTGCCCAGGGGGATATCATCACCCTGCTGGTGGCTGAGGAAAAGGATGGCTGGCTTTATGGGGAGCATGACACAACCAGACTGTAAGATAATCAATATATTACCCATCTTCAACATGAAGTAAAAGTGTGTCTCACCAGATTACGTTAGCAGACTTTAGTAAATGGTTTTCCACCTTTTTTACTGGCTGGCACTGACTAGGGACTTAGGGTCTTCCTCTAAGGAAAATCCCTGCACATATTTGGTTTTACACACTAATTTGGCATCATCAGAAGTTGGTTTCTTCAAAAGTTTAATCTGTTTGCTGAGTCTACTGTTGTATTTTTGGAAGATCTTTCCAATTTTATATAATATAAAAGACCTTTCCCTTTACAGAAAAGGATGGTTTCCATCATCATACACCAGACCACTGGATGAATCAGCGGAAGAAAAAGCCTTTGCCCCAGTGCCAAGGTAACATTTTGGGTGGCACTTGCAGAAATGCCCAGATCTTCACTATCATCTATTTAAAATGTTAATTTTGTGCTGATGTTCTTTGAGGTTCAGTAACGTGTACAGTAAATAGTCTCTAACAGTCTGTAGTACAATGCCTTAATTATGCTAATAATGTGTTTTAATGGTTACACAGAGACCCAAGGAGTAGCTTTAGGACAGCCTTAACCCAGAGTCCCATTGGTTCCAGGACACTGCACCCCATTATTCATTCCAGCTCATGCACCTCTGTGCTTTCCTGGCACTCAAGAGAAGTGTGAGATGGATTCTGGCATCTGACAGTGGTATTTGTTGGGTTCTGTCTTGCAGCCCTGCACCAATCAGAAGTGTTAGTTCTGTGAACCTTGTGGAGAAAGGGGAAGTTGTCCTCCCACCACCAGACTACCTGGGGGCTGCACAGCCAGACAGACGGACAGAGCCTGCCAAGGGTGCTGCTGTGAAAAGCCCGACCGACAGAGCGGAGCAGGCAGGCCCGGTGAGTGCCCGGGGCAGGCAACCCAGACATTCCCCCCTGCTTGGATGGCTCTGAAATGAGACCCTGGGATCTCCTACCTCACCTACCAGCCCTTTCACCCATCTGTCTCCAGGAATATCAGGGTCCCAGTCCATCCATCCTAACAGGAGGGGAGAATTGTTCAGGGATGTAACTGACAGCAGCAGGAGGCTTACCCTGCACAGCCAAACTTCTCAGCAATGGAATCTGTTAAACCTGGAAAGAAGTTCTCACAGAGAGCAGTACAAATCCATCCCCACCAGTGAGGTTGGAGCTGTGGGACACGGGGCACTTACAGCAGCACAAGCTCTGTGTTCAAGGACCCCGTGAGAGCGAGTGTTGGGTTTGCAGCTATTGTGAGGGAGAGCTGTACTAACTCCTGGCTGTATTCAGCAAAGCTGCAGCTAAGTGAAAATACATTTTTAATGAACAGATAATGTATTACAATGTTCTTATTTCTGCTATTTAGGCAGCAATCAAACAGATTCAAAATGAAGACTAATCAAATTAGGCAATTACTAGCTTTTTTCTTGCTGCTTGTTTAAGTATTTTGCTGATGTGTAGTAAGAGTGATGTTTTTGAGACTTTCTCCAAAAAGGCTCTTGAAGCAGAGATCACATTTTGAAGGCAAAAAAATCTAATTAAATAAAATAAGGTTAGCATTGCTAAAATATCAGACACTGTACCAAAGTAAGATGCAAAATTCCATTAATCGGTGCCATGGGGAACTTCAGGAATCAAAGAATAATACAATTGCTGCCAGTAGCTAAAAAATTGTATTATTTATTGGTATGACTAAAATATTTTGTCTCTCAATATAGCATCTAAACAAATTTTGGGTTGACCTGCTGACAGATGTTTCTACTTTCTAAGTAATCTGGTGGATCCTACAGTAGAAATTGAAGTAGCCTTTGTAAATTTGTGCTTTGTGGAAGTAAAACTAAGACATTCAAAAAGCAGAAACTGAAAGCTTTTTACACCACATCTTGATTAGTGGTGAAAGAGCCCAAAGGATGACAATTTATAAAGGTATTCTGTGAAATAGGAAGGTATCAGGAAACAGTGGCTGTCTTTAATGAAACCTCCTCTCCTGGTCCTTTTAAGTCTACTCTTAGGAGGTTGGGTACATGAACAGCATTTCTGACCTAGAGGTGTTGGGCATTAGAAGGGTTTTTTTGCTATGCTGGCTAGCAAAGAAAATGAACTGTATTTAAAATAAGTAAGACTAGAAGCATTCACTTAATAATCACCAAAATATAACTAACTTCAAATACATCACTCTAGAACTCCAGAAAAAAAAATAGAAAACATGGGAAAGACAAGTACAGCATAAATTACATAAATGGACAGTTACATATGCATTTTAAGCTATTATTTGCATTTCAGAAGTATGGAGAAATACAGAATTTTAACAAATGGGAGGAAAATAATTATATTAATTTTGTTTCTTGAGTGAATAGAGTGTTTTCAAAGCAATCACTTTTGTAATCAAATTACAGACTTGTAAAATCTGTTCTTAAAAGAACAGGTTACCTCACTTTACAAATAGAAAAAGTGTGAAAGAAAGTATGAAACTTGTTGCTGGAGATTTGTAAAGCTCCTCTCAGTTAGAGATCTTACTCCATTTCACTATGAGTCATGTTTTGGGATACCTTTTTTTTTTCCATCTAAATATTCCTACAGAAAAGTTTTGCACTTTTTTGGGGAGCCAGAACAGTTTAATATTAGCATATATATTTGAATCCACATACAGGTAAGTGGATTTATTTCTCAGTAATGAACCTTGTGGTGTAGAAGTGTGTAGTTTGTGCAGTGATGTTTCTGGGACAGTGTTTTCTGTGAGGAATGAAACTTTTCTGCTGCATAAAATGATTATCAAGAAATATGACCTAAATTTCAGTGTTCAGTTACTTTCAAAACAAATATCTGGGAACCTCTAAAATGATTCTGAATACCAGCATCTGTATTTTGACATATTTGTGGTTTTCCTTTCTGAATGAAGAAGCCATGAGCCTTAGTAATGGTGTGATGTCAGAATTTATGGTGGCTCCCTTAGCCTGTGTCCTGCTGTTGAGGCCTGCAGGATCAGCACAGCCTTCAAGTGTGATTATGTCCAAGCCCCTGGGAGGTGCCAATCCAGCAGGGAGAGTTCCCTGCCCTGGACCAGGTGACTGACTAAAGAGCTTAAAAGAATTATGGAATGTGTGAAATGGTCTCAGGATCCCTGCACTGTTCTGGTCACTCCATTCTCAAGAACAGTCACCTCTTGTTTTGGGTTGTGGCATTAGGTCAGGGTTTAGGAATAAAGTTAAGGCTTGTGGACTAACATTCCTGTTGAAGCAGAAACCCAAGAGGAATGGCAGATCAGTCACTTGGCAGAGCTCTAATTAGAGCAGTACAATTTCTGTGGAGGCCGGAATGGAAACTGATAGCTCCTAGGAGTGGAAAACAAATACATCTTTTTTGATAATCTAAATTTCCACAGGGAAAGAAAGACTGAAATAAATTATAAATTCTGAAGTCCAGAACAATGACCACTTTTGTTGAGGCACCTCCTAACTCACAGCAGCTTGTGACCCCATCTTAGGACAACTGCAGAGGAGAGCTGCTGCACTTGCAACCAAGTGTTTTGTTCCAAAGTCACTATTTATTTTCATTCTTGCAGAACTTCCTTGTCTTTCCTGCTTCCGTGCAAGTCCCCAACCCCCACACCTCCATAGGCTCTGGAAATAAGCCCAACATTATACTGGGCTGGCTTGTACATTCATACAGGATTTACAGCTGTGTAAAACAGTCTGTTCACTGGGCCTCCTATGCAGAAGCAGGAAATGATTCAAGGCATCTTATTTTTGTTACAGAATACACAGAAAAAAATAGTTCAGGATTTCAAGAAGGAAAGATGAGGAATGGTTCTTGGCAGTTAAACTGTTCATGCTGTGCTAGACAAGACAGTAATATGCACAAACTATCAACTATTAAAAAAAAGACTTAGTAGTTGACATAGCTTTGAGGAGGGTTGGTGTTCTGTATGATTTAATTCAGGCATTTGTTCATTTTTCTTAATTTTAAGGGTAAATTAGGCCTAATTTTAGGTCTAAGTCTATTTACAACTGATGTACTTGAGCAGTTTCATTGGACTCACAAGCTAAGCATGAGTTAGGAGCCTGCTGAATGAGGTCCTCAAACACAGCGTGCCTGGAATGGAAAGCCTGACAGGCCTTGGTTCAGCACTGAAATTTGAAGTATTAGAACCAAACTGGTCATACAGATTAATTACAGAGTCTCTTTTCCTTAGCAGGAGAGTGAGATCACCTGTAGCATATTTCTACAAATTCATGTAAATATCTTTTTTTTTTTTTTACAGAAACCTGACATGAATGGCATTATAAAACCACCTTTTCTAAGGTAAAATATTTTTACACTGATTTTGTTGGGGTTTTATATTGGTTTATTTTATTGATTATAAGGGGAAATAAGGGTGTTTCTCATTAATTTCTCTGTGACCTTTCCCAGGCACTGCTAGAACAATATGGCTAAAATTAGTTGCACTTTCCTCAAGAGTGGCATCAAGTGCAGTACAATACACAGGCCCTTCTCAGAAAAACATGTTTCTCCAGTAGCTTGACAGGGAGCAGGACTTTAAACCTTTCTTTAACTGACTTTGAGGGTTAAAAGCCAAGATCTTTGAAGACTGGGAGCTATTAAAAAAATGTCCAGATGTGCCTGGGCATTAACTTCCATATTTTTAGCTCACTGAAGTGATTCTTCGTATGTAACCTCATTTTAAAAACTCAAGTTAAACTAAGAGTTGCACAGAATCCCTGAGTCTCAGAACCATAACTTACTGTTTGACAACTTGGATGAAGGACCTGGATGAATAAATTTGGGGTTGGATTGCAGAAAGCCTTCAAGTAACTTCATGCATTTCTTTTCAGTGGTGAAAACCCCTTTGCAACGGTGAAACTCAGACCCACAGTAACAAATGACAGATCAGCACCGATTATCCGATGAGTTCAGGGGTCAGACATGTGTGCTTCCTCCTCATCAACACCCACTTTCAGCAATGACAATTACTCTCTCAACCTGTCCTAAAAATTTATTTAAATGTAATTACTGTACAATAGACACATAATGGAATGCAGCTCTGATGTTTTTTAAACCTATAGTTTCTAATGAGGTAATTGCTTTGGGCTAGTGTTTGAGCACTTGGGCTTGATTTTACAGTATGCCTTTTTTGTAGTAGGAATTGTGAAAATACTGGAGATAGTTTGGATACTCTAGTGAATCAGAGTAAGCAATAGCTCACAGATCTTTGGCATTCATTGTTTGGAAGCTGCAATGGTAAGTTCTAGAATATAAGCCTGCATATGCCACCTAAAGAAGTGATTTTTTTCTTTCCAAACAGAGGAATGTAACAACTGCCTTATTCCAGAATAGAGAATTGCCTGTATAAATGATTATATGTTATTTTGTGTAAGAAAAATACCTTAGGTTATAAATAAATATTTATCCCCTTAAGAATAGACAACTTGTAATGCCTTGCTTAATGTTCACACACAAATTACAAGTGTTAACAGAAACTCATTTTCAGTCTAATGTTACACTGTCAACACATTCTGCAATGATAATTTTGTTTTTAAAAAGTGTTGTCAAACTTTAGTCTGATAAAAGGTTATAACAAAGTAGTGCCATCATTTTTTTCTCAAATGCCAATATAAAAAGCTATCTTTGAAGTTCCTCCATTACTGTAGCCTACTCAAAAAGAAAACAGCTTAAAGTTGAAAATTTTTGGTTAAGGAGCTGAGCAAAGGCCTGAGTGCTGGCACAGTGCAGTAGCTGAGTTAAGTGAAACTGAGCTTTTAACTTCAGCCACAGCAGAGCTGTGCCTGTGATTAATCCTTACTCTAAATCATTCTATTTTACACATGCACATGTTTCCTGCAGCATCCCCTGGCTCATTCCTTTAGTAGTGCCTACTTCTACTACTATAAACAGTGAATTCAAGTCATGTGAAATGCCTTTCAGTTACTTAATATCAAAAAATAGTATATGAGCATGTGCTGGCTCCTCTCACCCTGCCTTCCAAGTTCAAGGCCGAGGACAGTTTGCCAGAGCGCACTGCATAAACATCCACCATCCCCACCTGAAACACCAGCTTTTCAGAGGGGCAACTTAACCTGAGCCCATCTTCTAAAGCACAGTAGAGGCAACTCAACCTAGCCTGTCTGAGCTTTCAATAATTCAGTATCAGAATTAAACAATCAAGATGCAAAAGCCTTTACTCAGGGCAGCTCATGGTTGGCAGTGCCCCAATCTCTTCCTGCTGCAGGCAGAAGGTTCTGCTGTCTGTGAAACAACACCAGCCCCTGCATGAAGCAAAACCCTCACTCATTAAAACAGGGCTCTGATTGTGTGTTATTACTTGTGCCTGCAGTGGGGGAGAGGAGCTGCTGCCATAGAGGTAGCACATACAGCACTTCCAACACTTCCCTCAAATACCTGATGGCCCAAACACATACAGTCTTAAACATCATTTATCATCAGCATAAGGATTCTGGCACATACTTACCCTTTGTTGGAGCTAGGATCACTACTCTGCCTTCAGACTACACAGCATCAGACATGTCAGTAACATACTTAATAATCCAGCCACAAGTTGAGGATTGCAAAAGGAAAAGCACTTTTATTTAGTTTTCAACAGGTGCCACTAAACATGGAAAACAAGTCAGGTTTTCATGTTTTGCAATGCACATGCTCATAAAAGATTAAATTTAAATTACATGCAAGAGACTAAATTCCTTCACACTTTACAAAACAGGTCTGAAGCAAATAAAATGATTGTACATGACATTTACATTAGAAAGAGTATGCTAACAGTTGTAGCTTCTGTAAGCACGTCCACGTTCAGCCCCTCAGCCAAAAGCTGCCCCACAGTTAGGGCATCTTCTCTGCCTCAGTGCAAGGCAGAACAGAATCCCAATTGGAAAGAATACAATGGCACACAAAACACCAAGACAGGTGAAGGTGTCCTCCAACACGCCAACCCTGCAAAAAGGAAAAACAGACTCAGTCAAGGACACTCACCAAGTCTGCCCCCAAGTCACCACTCAGTGCTTTCCCAGTCAGGAGAAACCACACCATTTTATAGAGCAAGATAAAGTACAACGTTTGGGGTTTGTTCCTGGCTTCTACTTCTCAAAACTTATTTCCCTTTACAACTGTAGAGGAACTAATTATTGATGTCACATGGCTCCAGCTAACTCCCAACTCCATGACCACTTGGAAATTTTGTTTCAGCACAGTCCTATGACAGCAGAAATTTACCTCCATTTCAACCCCAACTCCTTTCTGAAGTGCTGTATCTGAGCATCCCCCAAAATGAAGGCAGACAGTAAACCAGATAATTCAGACTTCAGAAATTTGTGCAGTTACATTAAATAGTCAAGATTTGGAGTTTGGCAAAACACTCGAACAAGATGTATCCTCCTGGTACAGTGCAAGTCAAGGCAAACAGAGCTGAGTGACCCTGAAGTGCAGGCTGTGAGCAGGGTGCCAAGGCCAACAAGCTGCTGTTTCCCTGTGAGCAGTCAGGGACAAGCTCTTGGACGTGTAAATAGAGCCAAGGAAGGAAGGCACAGGCTCAAGAGCCCATTTCCTTACAGCAACTGCCTGAAACATTGCAACTCGATTAAACTTGGGAACCATTCCCCTTCCCCTCAACCATCACCAGAAGCCAAAGGCTTTTCCAGGTGTTCTTGATATTCTGCTGCTTACGCAAATTCATGTTCCTCTTAAGCTTTCCCTCACTTTAATGCACTTTATTTCTGTTTGCAGAGATAGAAGTCAACTCTATCTGGTATAAAATAAAGGAACTGTCAGGTTACCATTGATCCCAGCAGTAGCTTTATCATTTCATGTCCTCAGATAACACTCTTTTAAAGCAACTAAAAAATGTAGACAAAGTTCCTATCACCACATAGATTCGAGTCTCAGCACACAAGTGTCCCTCAGCTCAGACTTGTGTTGGACATTGCGGCCATTCCCACAAACTCAACATAACATGAGCCGTGGGGAGAGAACAGGAGGCTCTCCTGAAATGCTGTGGAGCCATGGGGAGAGAACAGTAGTACCTGCACTACTGAAACTCACTCTAAAAACATGGGAATAAGGGTCAGATCTGAAGTCCTGAGGAGTGTGTCTTGAAGCAGAACACTTCTGCAGAGCTCATCTCTCACTGTTCTGATCTCTCTGAGCACACAGATATTCAAGAGTAATCTCACATTGTTGTGGCAAAACAAAGTGCCTGCCCTGAGAGCTGGAGCTCAGGGAAGTGCCATCTCCTGGGAACACTCTGCTACTAGAGCTGGAATGCAAAGAAATTCAGGACCATTGGGACCAGATCAGTTACAGATACAGGGGCAAAAAGGACACTGCAGAGTTCAGCCAGAACCGTCAGCAGCTGAATTTTGCAATTTGCACACTGGAAACGCACAAAATGCTGACCACCCTCAGACCAAACACAAAACAGCAGCACAAGCTCAGGAGGTGAGGCCTCTCCCTTTCCTCTGTCCACAGGTTAACCCAGTAACACACTCATGGTGGAGTGTTACTGGGAGTATGGAGAGGCTCAGGCACACTCTCGAGGTTTCTGAGTAATTCAAGATTCAGTTTTCACACTGCACATCCACCCAAGATACGCAAAGCCCCTTTTCCAGGCATTTCAATGACATCACAAATAACATTATTTGGAAAATGCACACAGCACATTACAGCTGTTGCATTTCCTGCCCTGCTCTGCTGTTACACTAATGCCTTCTTTTCCTTTCACACACACTGAGCAGTTCCCTCCTGCAGGTATCCAACTCTTGCTTCGTTACTCTTTTGAAATCTCTTCCTTGTCTCTTAATAATTCCATATTCAGTTCCTGCCCTGAAAACTACATTTGTGGTAAGTAAGCCAGCGTGCTTAGTTAAGACCGTAAGCAGTCTATTGATGTGACCTTAAAGAATAAACACAATAATCCAACACAGAGGGACCAATTGGGGTACCTGCTGGTCAGCCCCAACAGTGACGAGCACAGCCCAACCCATTCCAATCAACCCTCCTAATCAGCTCGCAGGGCCCAAGTCCATTGGTCAGCACATGTCCTTGACACTTTAAATAGAATTTCTTTTAAACTCCCTTCCCCCTAAACAGAGTTACTCACAAGTGCTTTGCGGTAGTGCAAAATGCCAAGTTAAACTAAAACTAAAAATTAAAAAATTGCCATCCATATTCAACACGAGATCCAGGGAAAAGGCCCAGAGAAGAAGAAAGCAAGGCACAGGGAGCACTGTTGGGTCAGCACTGGAGAAGAACAGGGACAGCCCAGGCCAGCAGCAGAGCAGGGCAGCTCCAGGGGACACTCACCAGAGCTGTGCCTGCATGACCTCCACACCATACCTGTCGTTTCAGAGCTCCTATCATGCCTAGCACTGTGATTACAGCATTAGCCACACAAACACTTCTTGGCTTCTGCTGATTTGTGTCAGCACCTAATTTTAGATGAACACTTATCCAACCACTGCTTAGCCAGTTACTAAGTTTAAAAAGAAAAGAAAATATTTTTGTAAGGGAGACTAAGAATATTTTTTGCTTGTATATCTTACCTGAGATGTGGAGTAATTAGACACTCCATATTCAAACTGTGGATTCACTAACGTAACCAAACATAAATTTTCTTCTACAGCATAAACCACATAAAAGCTGATTATAACTGCACCACTCTCACTCTAAAAATAAAGTGGAAAAGTTTATTTATACTGCAAGCAGCATCTTGCATTTAAGCTATAACTGCAGCTGCCAACTCTATACAGTAAGGTCAATTATGCCCACTGACAAGTACTTAAAACCAATTTGTTTTTCAGATAACCCTCTTTTTCAAAGTAACTCTTACAACATTAAGATCTTAAGTCAAATGCTCAGGATGAGAGGGCTGATAATGAGATCTGTGAACACAGCACTGGTACAATTTAACACGTGCATTTTTAGACTTATCACTACATCACAGTATTTAAATGTGGGCTTATCAGCATTTTTTAGACCTTAGAAATACATTCAAAGGGTCACCCCAGGTAACCAGAGACAGGCTGATTGTACCACAAGCTCTGCAAGACATGAAAAGAAACTGCACTTGAGAAAACTGCTATCCTCCACACAGATCACTGACCAACCACCTGGAATTTTCAAATAATATCCCTTCTTCTGCCACAGAGGTTGGTTGAGTTTCAAAGTTTAGATTTGAATGGAAACATCAGAGCAGAGACAAGCATGGACTATGGCAGCTACACGCTAAATCTTTAATTTAGAACAAACAAAACCAGCCAGAGATTCTTTATCATCTCTTGGCTAATGCAACAGCAGCAGCTATGTTCAGAATGTTTAAATATCACCTGCAGCTGCAGAAGAAAAAGAATTGATAATTATATATAGAACTAATGAGTAAGCACTTGATGTTTACAGTTTTAATTTCTATGAAGAGGGGTATCAGCTCCTCCAGCCTCAGCTTGAGGCATCTTGAATGGTTGTTGATCCATATTCACAAGCAGCCCAAATCTCTATGTAGGCACTGGCTTGCCCTCCTCAGCACAAGATGTACATATATGTAAATGCAATTATCCTTAAAAATCACTTCCAAGTAAGAAGCATGACAGTATTTACAGATTTATCTGAATTTCTTTATGCTTTAGGTCTCATTTCCTATACAGAGGCCTGGCTGCAGAAGCAGAGGAATTCTGGCAATGGGAGTAGCCTGTATCTAGCTGTTTGTCTCTATTGAAATAAAGTGCCTCCAAAATAAAACGCCTCCAAACCACCAGCCTTCCCTGTTGCAGGAGCACCACTGCTTTAATTCTAGTTCTGATCAGGAGAGGAGCCTCAGGGCAGTCAGAGCTCTCTGTGGGGTGCACATCCAGCAGGGTGAACCACACTGAGCCCTGGGGGCTTCTCCTCCCTTGTCTGCACACACAGCCCATCAGTACCACTGTGGTGACCAACAAACAAGGGCAGCTCCCTCCTCTCCTCCAGAACAACTCATTGCTACAATGAAATACTATCAGACAAGAATTCTACAAGACAAATGGTGACCCTTAAGAAAAAAAAAATTGCTATAATTCAGGGCCAGTGACAGACTAGGCATTAGAGACCAGATTATCATTTTTATACAGTCCCATTAGGGAATACATTCCTGCTGTGCCTTTTTTTCCTAAGAAATGAGACTTCATGAGATTAAAGTGTTTTGATTATTGTCCACAAATCAGGTCAGACCAGTGGAACAAAACCCCTCAGCAGCAGCCAGAGCTGTGCTGTTCTCATTTGGGACCCTGCTACAGGCTTCTCCTCCTCCCTGTGGGGCTCAGCGAGCAAATTCCTGCTCAGCAGCTGCTGCTGAGCTGGGAGAAGTCCCAGCTCCCCCAGTCAGGAATTCCAAAAGGGCCCTCGTGGCATCTGCCCGACTGGATCAAGGCTTTCTTCTTCCCTGCCCTCTTCACAGCACTCTCAAGAAGGTATTGCAAAGTTTGCTTCACTCACAAGGTTCAAAAGGATCTCCAGCTTGCTGCTGGAAACCAAAAATCCTCAGGTTTGCTCACACTATCAGACATGCTCTCTAAACAGTGTTTTGATGTTGCCTTTTTTTAAAATTCCTTGCATATTTAATTCCTTGCATATTTCATATAATTAAATTATATTAAGAATATTGACATGAAGCTTAAATATAGTTGTGAATAACTATAGAAAGCCTGTATCCTGAGCAGCCTTTTATCAAAGCCCACACAGCATTTGTGACTGAAATAATGGAAGAGCAGAAGAAATTTGGAAGGACTTGATCACCTAAGTACAATTTTTCTAGAGTCTATTCCCTCAGGAGACATGCGTGTAATTCAGTAAAACAAAATTTCGACTGAAACCTGAGAAGTTACAACTTTGTCAAGTCAAAAAAAGACCCAATTAAAAAAAAAACACAAAAAAAAAACCAAAAACAAAAAAAAAACCAGAAAGCCACAACACAACAATAAACCAAAACCACACCTATAGCAGGGAGAATGCTATAAGAATAAATACAGTTTTAATTAAACTTAACTCATTTTCCAGTTCAGGAAGAAGCTTCAGTGCTGGCATAATTTGAGACCCACTACAATGCTGGTCCAGCAGATGCACTGTAGCTGTCAGGAGTGAAAGCTGCAGCAGTGTGAGGTCCTTTCCCTTGCTCTTTCTCCCAAACAACTGAATCCAGTTGAACAGGAAAATAAAAACGCAACAGGGCTCATCACAGGCTCTCTCCCAGATTTTGGAGGAACTGGCTTTTGCAAAACCAGATCAAGAGAATGTTTTTACAGTTTTTAAAAGTAACTTTCTTCTGTTAAATAACAGGAAAGCAAACATTCCTGAGCAGTTAGTTATCTCCAACAACAAAAGACAGAGAAAAAGAAAATGAAAGTGACCACAAGTAAAGCAGCCAGGCTCTGCATTCTCCAAGCTAAAAAGATATTTCCACAGCAGGATATCTAAAGTCAGTGCCTGTAATGACTCAATGTGTACTCAGGAACATAAAACAGTTTAAAAGCAGGACTTGGGCAAACCTTAAATGTCAACTAGAAGCCATAAAGCTGACAAGATTGTGCAACTCAGTTTAATTCTCTGTACATCAGGGCTGGGAGAAGAACACACACCAAGACAACAGGACTGCAACCACCAAAGACATTCTGAGAGTGCAAGGAAGGATGGAACACACACTAAAACTGAAGTCTGTGACTACAAAGAACCCTGAGCAGTGATGAATGAGCTCGATGTGAGGAACAGCTCTAAGCAAGAGGCACAGCTTGTGAGACAGGAGAGTCATCCCTCAGATGGCAGCAGTGCTTCACAGGGAGAAGGGCAGGAATGCAATTACCAGTCACCACAGGCATATTACCAACTTCAGAGAGGCTCCTTCTGCAGATACTTTATACTTTTTTTGAATAAATACCATGAAAAAAAGCCTAAAGATCGACTGTACTCGAGCCAGCTTATTAACTCCAAGACCACTCATGACTGCAGCAAAATAGACACCAATTCAAATAACAGACAATACTGCATATTTCTCCTCAAGACCATGTATTTTAAGTTGGAAATGGTTTTGATTTCCATCAGTCACATGAATATTTGCCATAGCGCAACAGACTACTTTGTATTTCTGATGGCAGAAATTCTCTTGATGGCCTTTAGGTTACTCCATCAGTTACATCATTCCACAGCCACACACAAGGCTTTTCCTGGTGATCTAAAGCAGATGGACTTCTCTAACAGTCATGCACTATCAAATCAGGAAAGTAACAGGACAACTGACCTGGTAGTTTAATAATGAAGTTTTTTATGTACCATTAATAGCTTTTAATATTTTCCAATGCCCCTTCAATAACTTTTCTGTTCAGGGCAGTATTCAGAGTGTAGCTGCACATTGCATGCATCATAAAATAGGTTTCCAGGACACGGAAGTAAACTAGAACTGTGTTTAAGGTCTTGAGAAGTCACAGAGGATTGAGTTTTTTCCTCTAAAAGTAGCAGACAGTGTAACCTTCCAGAATATGAGCCCTGGCCTGTCAGCCTCCCATGAACATTTCCAATATTATGCTTTCCACCCAGCCTCCCTGTCCTTTTTCCTGAAGTAATGCACTATCAATTCCATGACCACTCAAAAACCAGCAATCTGAGATTTTTCCCTACCTTGACACCTGACTTCTGCTCTAAGGACAATTAGGAACTAACACTGTAATAGGGTAAAGGAGACTGACACACCATTACTAGATTACTCATCTTTGGGATTCCTTGATCCAGAATATTTCACAGTTCTCCTCACAATTTATTTTTTTCAAAGCCTAAAACTGAGGATTCAAGAGTAAACTAGGATTTTGTGGAGAGTATTTTGCTTTAGGAAAGAGTCCACAATGGGTACTTCCAGCTGGGCATACCTGATGACTTAAGAAAGCTATTCAAGTGAGATCACTTTAAACCAGCAAACAGACTGCTCATTTTCAAAAATTCAGCTAAAGTTACATAATATATGTGCAAATGATTGTTTCAAAAGTCTTTCCTAGACCATCTCAGAAGCCTCAAGTCTGTCTGAGTTCAGCAAGTGTTTGGACAATGCTCTCAGGCACATGGTGGGATTCTTGGAGTATCCTGTACAGGGCCAGGAATTGGACTAGATGATCCTGATGGGTCCCTTCCAACTCAGCATATTCTATGAACTTCCAGAAAAAGAAAAAATAATAGCAACAAGAGCCTACACATTTTAAGCTTTTTCTAACAGCACTTTCCCAGTGAAATGCTCTGAGCTGTCCTGGGGTCAGGGCTAGAAAACCTGTCTAAGAACACTGCCTGCCTCTCTCCAAGCCCTGCACAACATCTGCCCTGTCTTCTGGCTGAGCTACAGCAGCAGCATGTTGATGTAATCACTCAGGTGGCAGGATCTACCACATCCTCTGAACAGCTCAGCACTTGCTTTCCCCCACTGTTTAAAACACACACCTTCTAGATCAGTAGCTCTAGCTGGTACAGGTTTTTCAGCCTTAACTAGTGGCATTTCAACAGGCACCTGTTTTTACATAACACCACAGGACACATCTTATTTGAATCCACCTTTGAATGCAGGTATTGACTCTCAGACAAACACCAACTTTAACACTTGGGCTACAGCTTCTGCCATATCACATTCTCTGTCACATTCATCACACACGAAGCTGGTATCACTTCAGCTACTCAGGCAGGTCTGTTTCCTACACGTTCTGAAAGGGAAGGAAGGGCTCAGACCTGCAGAGTTGCAAGACACCCCAAGGGTAACTCCTGTACACTTTAACAGAGAAGAATGAGCCTGCATTTGAGTCACAGCTGGCCAGGCAGAGCAGTGCCTGAACTGCACCAGCAGCAATCCCTCTGCCCTCAGCCATGGCCTAATATCCCAGGAAGAGAAGAACTGAGAAGTGAAAGGGACTACAGCTGACTTACAGCACCAGTGAGCAAACTGAGTGCCTCCTTCCTTTTTTATGGCTGTGATCTCCAAGGGGGAAGTTGTTTTCTTGCTGCAACTCCAGCAACAGCTGACCACTTTTTCTGGTTTTCACCACTGTAGCAGACTGACATTTTTGGTCTGGTCTATCAATTTCTCTGTTTTTCTGCAGTTAAAGGACTTTTAGAGATCTTTTAAAGCTTTAAACCACCAATGTTTTCAGCCAATACTGACCATCACCCCACCTGGTTTTGCATAGTTTGGACTGGGAATGGGAACACACACCACAACAGCAGAAGTTCTTCTGCTGTTGTTCGACTATGGTCAAAGATTACAGAGTTTCACAATAAAATCATGCTACTCACCATCACCAGACATAAACACATCAGAAAGGACTTCCTGTCATGCTTTCCCCCAAGAACTGACCTGTTCCATCTGTTACTGAAGTGGCATTTCATTACAAGTATCACTAACAGAGCTTCCTCCATCTTAAAGAACAGATTCATGTTTGAAGTGTCTTGCATTATTTACAGCAGGTGTCACAAGCCCACCAGGACAAGCTCACACTACATAAACCAAAGCCTTCCACTCCTAGATCTTAGTGCCTTTTCAGTTAATTGTAACACACACACACACAAAGAAAAGCTACTGAAAACCAAAGAACCATATGGATACCTCTACCTTAAACAACAAAACCCAAGACTGAGTTTAATTCCTCAAGAGCCATTTTACCTGCAGGCAGGACAGCCACCAACTACTACTACAGAAGTGGTGGTGGCAGGCTGTTGAATGATGGTGTACGTGCTCGAATAGTTTGGCTGTGATGTCGGTGGAGGAACAGCATACCCTAAAATAAGAAAAAAACCCTCAATCACCACACGTAAGGCACACAGAACAATGATAATTTACAACTACGACAACAAAACGTGGAAAATAATAAACAGGAATGTAGTCTTGATTAAGTGCTTTAAGCTCTATCAAAATCAGAACTGGAAAACCTGGCACATCTAATAGCAAAGCCACTTCATAAACCCAAGTATCAATTTAACCATCCCAAAAGGACACTGAGCTAATAATTAACTTTGAGATTTTGTTTCAATGCTGTTGAGCACCCAGGAAAAACTGTTTAAACAATGACCAAAGCTTTCACCATAGCTTTCACTTCTGGATGTTACGTATCAAGAATGTCCCACTCCAGCAGACAAATGATTTGAAACAGAATAAATCTTCCTCTAGTTTCAAGCTTTAATTCCATATACCAAGTTTCTAACTTACTTAGAAAGAAATGCAAGGTAGGAGTGATAGGATGCAAGTACAAAGAGATAGCATAGGAAAAAAAAACAACTTTCAGAAAGTCCATGTTGTTAGCAAAAGAATGAGTAATTTTAATAGCTGTAGATAGAAGACAGAAAGCTTTCACAGCTTTATTAACATTAAAAACTTTAAATTATATTTTTAAAAAAGCTTTTGAAAGGGATAATTAGATGTATGCAGCGTAATAAAGGCAGTTTATTTATAATCCTGAATAAATAATTTTGAGCTTATTTCCCAAGTTCTCAGACTTTCTTCAATCAAGTTATCCATCTGTGAAGTCTGGCAACCTCACTATCCAAACTGAAAATAACCACTAATACCTGTACCGCAGGAAAACAAGCTTCAAGTTATCAACAGGAAAATCAATCTATAGCCTCAAGGTTCAACTCAAAGACAGGGGTCTATGTCTGCCGTGTAAGTTTTAAAACTTTTGAAGCATTCCTCTTTCCTGAGAGGCTATTTCTTTCTTCGGCAAATGTTAGTATTAATTCACCTACTCACCTGCCTAAGTCTCTCCCAGACTACTGAAGTGTATCAGAAAAAACAAACATTAACCAGAGTACAGCGAAGTGCAGGCAAAGAACAAGTTTCGGGTCTGTTTTAGTGCCAAGCACAGCTATGGCTCTGCCATTACTTCCGAGGCAGAAAACCCGCGCGTGGCAATCCCAGCCGGAATTTTGGGGAGAGCACAACACCAACACCTCAGGGGCCCGCAGGGAAGGAGGGGAAAGGGAGACTGCGCTTGGGAGCACCCGGCCGGGGCGCGCCCGCCTCCCCGCGCTGCCT